>ML111325.1:0-18804 GCA_003697995.1 Taxidea taxus jeffersonii
AAAAAAAAAAAACAACTCTTAGTTTCAGTGATATTACTATTCTTTTCCTGACCTCTATTTCAGCCCATTCTGCTCTGATCTTCCTTATTTCTTTCCTTCTGTTAGTTTCGTCTTCTTTTTCTAGTTCTTTAAGGTATAAAATTAGGTTGTTTATTTGAAATATTTCCCTTTTTCTCCACAGAGGCATTTATTACTACTGGAGTGCCTGGGTGGTTCAGTCGGTTATGCATCCAATTCTTGGATTTTACCTCAGATTATGATCTCATGGGTTGTGGGATTCAGCCCCATAATGTGCTCTACATTCAGTGAGGAATTGCTTCTCGTCTTCCCCCCCTCTCCCTCTGCCCTTCCATGTATGCATTCTCTCTCTCTCAAATAAATCTTTAAAAAATTTAGTGCATTTATTACTATACACTGCACCCATAAATTTTGGTATGTCATGTTCCATTTTCATTTGTTTCAAGATATTTTTTGGCTTTTCTTTTGATTTCATCTTAACCCACTGGTGTTAAGGAGTGTGTTGTTTAATTTCCACATATTTATGAATTTTCTGTGTTTCTCCTGTTATTGATTTCTAGTTTCATACCATTGTGGTTGGAAAAGACGCTTGGTAGGAATTCATTCTCCTTAAATTTACTAAGACTTGTTTTGTTGAACTAACAGATGATCGATCTTGGAGAATGTTCCACGTGGTCTTGGAAAGAATATGTATTCTGTTGCTGTTGAATGGAAAATTCTGTATATGTCTGTTAGGTACATTTGGCCTAAAGTATAGTTCAAATCCAATGTTTCCTTACCAATTTTGGATGATCTATCCACTGTTGAAAGTGGGGGTATTGAAGACTCCTACTATTATTGTATTATTTATTTCTCCCTTCATATTTGTTAACATTTGTTTAATATATTTAGATGCTCCAATGTTGGGTGTTTATATGTTTACAACTGTTATATCTCCTTGATGGATTGACTCATTTATCATTATATAATGACCTTTGTTTCTTGTTAGGGTTTTTGACCTAAAATCTATTTTGTCTTATATAAGTTACCTATGGTCTTTTTGGTATCCATTTGCATGGAATATCTTTTTCTATCCCTTTACTTTGAGCCTATGTATATTCTTAAAGATGAAATGAATCTCTTGTTGGCAGCATATAGTTATTTTTATTAACCCATTCTGCCATTTTATGCCTTTTGATTGAAAGAACTTAATCCATTTAATTTAAAGTAATTATTGATAGGTAAGGATTTATAATGCCATCTTACTGTTTACTGCCTGTTCTGTAGTTCCCTCGTTTCTTCCTCTCCTGTTATCTTCCCTGGGAACTGATGGTTTTCCATAGTGCCTTGCTTTGATACTCTTGTCTTTATTGTTTATGTATCTATTGTAGGTTTTTGCTTTGTGGTTACCATAAGACTTACATAAAACATCTTATAGGGTGCCTGGGTGCTTCAGTGGGTTGGCCTCTGCCTTCAGCTAGGGTCATGATCTCAGGGCTCTGGGATTGAGTCCCGCATCAGGCTCTCTGCTCTGAGGGAGGCCTGCTTCCCCCTCTCTGCCTGCCTCTCTGCCAACTTGTCATTTCTCTCTCTGTCAAATAAATAAATAAAGTCTTTAAAAAAATCTTATAGATATAAGAGCCTATTTTACGCTGATAACAATTTTACTTCAATTGCATATAAAATTCTACTCTTTAATTCTCACCCCCCCCCCATTTCTTCAAGCCTTTTGGTCTTACAAGTTTTTAAAGTTCTCTGGTTCTATTTCATGCTGACCACAGGAATCTACTTCTTTGTAAAGTGGAAACATAAAAGACTACATAAACAACATATAGTTTAGATAAGCCTTCATGCTGTGCTTTACAACAAAATGAATTTCACTAACTTGGAGTCCAAGAGCAAATACCTTTCCAACAAATAAATTAATAGTTTATTTCTAGTAATGTGAAATAAATTTAATTGAATCAAAAAATAATAAGATGATCAAATATTCAGGAAGACTATAGTATTATTATTTAAATATGGGAGTTTGGGGACACCTGGGTGGCTCAGTCCGTTAAGCATCCAACTCTTGATTTCATCTCAGGTCATGATTTCAGGGTCACAGACTCCAGTTCCATGTTCGACTCTATGCTCAGCACAGAGTCTGCTGGAGATTCTCTCCCTCTCCCTTACCGCCTTAACGGCCCCCCCACACACCCCCCACTCGGTTGCACATGCTCTCTCTCTGATAAGTAAATAAAGTCTTTAAAATATAGGAGTTTATTTCTCTCCAATAATGCCTTCTTCTATTTATTATGAGATGTTGCTGGTTATGATGATGGTGACCAGGGGATGGTAACTCATGGAGACCATGTCATATCTGGTATAATTTGAGCCAAATCTCAAGGAGGTAAGTATTATTGTCCTTACTTTATTGAAGTTAAAACTAAGGTCCAGTGTCCCATCTATTGTCACATGGTTAGAAGCAATAAAGGCAAGACTCAAATGTAAAGCTCTAATTTAAGTTGTGACACATTTTTTTTTTTTAAATGCTAGAGCTGCCTACATTAGAATGGCACCCAAATACAGAAGACCATATAACGTAGGGCAACACACCTGGCATTGGCTTTGTTTGTTTGTTTACAAATTCCCAGAATGTTATAAAATTCGATTCCTCACATAGCAATTTCATGCTCAGTATCCCTTTGCAGAATCTCTGCTCATAAAAAAAGTCTATTACTGCTGATTCAGGCTACCCATTGTCTGGGAAGAAGAGTTACATTTTACTAAATTAAAATGAGAAATGAACTATTGATCAAACAAAGCCAAGTGAAACTTTACTTGAGAAAATGAAAAGTACATCGGGCTTCCTAAGAAGTGATCTGGGGCCTCTTTGTTCAAGTTCTATACATACTAAATACAGAAAACAGACTCAGCAAGTGTGCCATGGGAAGTATTCATGAACTGGATTAAAAAAAATCATCAAAAGCTCACAGCATTACTTCTTGTGGTCAGAGTACCTGTGTGCTTTAGTCTTTAGAGAGCTATCACTACTAAAAATGCTTACTCTTTCTGGAGCTCAGTTTTCTCATCTGTCAAATAGGAACAACAGAGCCTGTCCTGATCTTTTCTGGGATTTGTAAATGTCAAATGAAATGATAGTTATGCATACTGACCTCTGTGCTGCTCCCAGGTCCCTCTCCGGGCAGGCTCAACCTTCCTGATAGTAAGGGGTGCAGGCTACTGAAATTGCTATGATCCTACAATTCTGCTTGTCGTTCCAATGTGTGGGTTTCTCCCCACACCACCAACCACCATGTCTTGCAGTTCAACTCAATTCTGACCCTATCCACCCGAAGATAGCATCAGATCTCACAGGTTCAAGGCTCAGCCTCACCAGTACCCCTCACTTCAGATGCCAATCATCAAGTCAGCTTGTCACCTTGGGCTTCTGGCCAGCAGACCGTATGTACATCAGAGCTTCCCACTGTTCCCTCCTTAGGTTTAATTTGCTAAAGAAGCTTACAGAATTCAGGAAAGCAGTTTACTCACTAGATTACCGGTTTATTGCAAAGAATATGAAAGGATTCGGATTGACAGCCAGATGAAGAAATACATAAGGCAAGACTGTGGGGTGACGGAGAGAGCTTCCTTACTCTTCCAGTGTCCCCCTCTCCCCAAGTCTCCATTCTTTTGGTTTCTATGGAGACTTTACTACACAGGCAAGGCAGATTAAATCTTGGGCCCTTGGCAACTGAACTCCTAAGGCACCCCCTCTCTTCCAGGTCAGGGTGGGGCTGGGGGGTTGGGGGGTGGGGAGGACTGAAAGTGCCAACACTCTAATCACATGGTGAGTTTCTCTGGCAACCAGCCCCCAGCCTTAGGTGACCTAAGGGCTTTTAAGAAGTCATTCATTTATGTAATAAAAGACACTTAGGAAATCCCAAGGGTTTTAGGAGCTCTGTGCTTGGAGTGAAGGACTAAGACTAACTGAATAAATATTTTTTGTCATACACACATCCTAGATCCTAAGCCAGGCTTCTCAGGAGGGAGGAATAAGCCTGTCATTTCTCAGCTTATGGTTCCTTGCATGTAACAATGCCAGTAGGAAAACAGTCAAAACTATGTGGATATAACATCACGTGATTTATTACAGATGGATATTGACCAAGGTCAAAAAGGAAAATATCACAGGGGCCCAGAAGCTCTCAAATAGGTTAATTTAGCCTCTTTATAAATAAGAAGAGTGTTTTCTTCTTCTCCTTCATCCTCTGTTACCTAAAACAACCCAAGGGGAGAGCTACAGAGGCTACTACTAGCTCCACCTCCAGTTGAAATCACAACAGAAATGCAAAGATGGATGGAAAATAAGTCAGACACACTAATGCTTCCGCAAGGCTTGACTTTATTTCTTTTTTAATTTTTTAAAGATATTTTTCATTTATTTGACACAGAGAGAGAGAGCACAAGCAGCGGGAGCAGGGGAGGGAGAAGCAGGCTCCCTGGGAGCCCAATGCAGGACTCAAATCCAGGACACTGGGATCATGACCTGAGCAGAAGACAGACGCTTAACTGACTGAGAGAGCCACCTAGGCACCCCCCTCCTTTTATTTTTAAGGCTTGACTTTAAATTGAACACATTTTTCTCTTCCTCATTCCTTTTTTTTTTTTTTAAGATTTTATTTATTTATTTGACAGAGAGAGATCACAAGTAGGCAGAGAGGCAGGTGGGGTCGGGGGAGGGGTCAAGCAGGCTCCCTAAGGAGCAGAGAGCCTGATGTGGGGCTCCATCCCAGGACACTGAGATCATGACCTGAGCCAATGGCAGATGATGAGGGAGCAGAAGGCTGGCTGAGGACAAAGCAAAAGCTGGCACCTTACACCCCCGCTTCCCCCCACCTCACCTCAGTGACATGCGTGACATCCCCCACTCCTGGCTGCCCTAAAAGAAAAACAAATAATTAACTTGCAGAGATCACAGTCCTGCAAGACAGGAGTCTCCCTCGGTTTACAAATTCACTGTTGTGATTTCAAGAATATAAATAATTCACACTTTCTCCTCATTTTTACTTCTCCATAAAGTCTTGGTGACCTGAATACATTCCCCTGAATTCATTGACTTCATACATTCCATTTCTACAACTGACTTCAATAGCTTTCCCTCCTTTGATAAAATAAACTCCCTAACAGATCTACACAGGCTCCTCCTAGTGAAAATTTCATGGATAGACATGAGACCCTTTATAAGCCTGATATTGCTGTTCTTAGATTTGTGTTGCTTGTTTCAAGCCTAAAACATCAGTTGGGGGGGGTCACCTGGGTGGCTCAGTGGGTTAAAGCCTCTGCCTTTGGCTCGGGTCATGATCCCAGGGTCCTGATCCCAGGATCCTGGGATTGAGCCCCGCATCTGGCTCTCTGCTCAGCGGGGAGCCTGCTTCCTCCTCTCTCTCTGCCTGCCTCTCTGCCTGCTTGTGATCTCTCTCTGTCAAATAGATGAATAAAATCTTTAAAAAAAACAAACAAACATCAGTCAGGGTATGCTAACTGTCTGAACAGTAGTTAGGACTACATTTCATCTTTCTTGTCTCCAGGTTTTTGCTACTGCTCTTCTGCCTCTTTCCATGCCCTCCTAGCTCTTACCCCAAAAGGTTTAAATTCTACCAACCCTGGTGTTGAAACTTGCCTGTAAACAGTTCTTTAATCTCCTAAACCTGGAATCATTATTCACTGGCATTTGTTAGTGAAACACATTTAGCGATCTGCTTAAGAACTTCTCTGCAATATTACTTTGCCTGATCTCTTTACTGTGTACCTATCTTTCAGTTTAATTTCATGTTAATGTCACTTCTCCCCACTTAGACTTTTAACTCCTTACAGCAAGCACCTGTTAACTTCTAGGTAATCCCACCCTATTCTATCTGATGTCTTCATTTAGGAGGCCCAACCGAGAATGATTAGTTCTATCTGTTGCTTTAAACATATGCTTCCTACATTTCGCCAAAGGAAATTAAATTAAGCTGGTGGTTCTTTAACTATTACCACCTCTTTTACCCTGAATTTTTTTTTTAGATTTACTTTATCTGAAAAGCTAACAGAGCAGAGTTTTGTTGTTGTTGTTGTTTAATTTAATACAGAGAGAGATCATAAGAAGGCCAAGAGGCAGACAGAGAGACAGGGGGAAGCAGGGTTCCTGCTGAGCAGAGAGCCTGATTCAGGACTTGATCCTAGGACCCCGAGACCATGATCTGAGCCAAAGGCAGAGGCTTAACCCACTGAGCCACCCAGATGCCCCCAGAGCAGAGTTTTTATGGGGGATTAGACAGCTTCAGGGTAAGGGTCTGGTGGCCTGAAAAACCAACCATGTGATTGGAAAGTTGAAACTCTCAGCCCCACCCCTCAACCACTAAGGCCAGGAGAGGGGCCAAGTTCAATCCCCTGACCTACTGATTTAATCAACCATACATACAAAATGAAATCTCAGTAAGAACTCTGAAGAACTAGGCTCAGGAAGCTTCCTGTGAGTGAACATGATATACTGGGAGTAGGGGAATCTGAGTCTACAGGAACAGAAGCTCCTGTGCTCAGAACCCTTCCACATCTCACATCCTATGTGTCTCTTCACCTGGCTTTTCATCCCTGAATTTCTCGCTTGCCAGGCAGAAGTGGGTGGCTTGCATTCACCTAGGACTTGTTGCTGGCCTCGGAAGTGAGGGGCAGTCCTGTGGGACTAAGCAGTTAACCCTGGAGTCTGTGCTAACTCCAGGAATTACTGTTAGAATTGAGCTGAACTGAAGGCCACCCAGCTGGTGTCAGAAGACTGGTATCAGAATGTACACCAACTGGGCCAAGCACTTTCTATATATTATCTCATCTCAGCCTCACAGTAAATCCTAAAGGTCAGAGCGGCTATCATTCTCCTTTGTGCAGATTAGAAGGTTGAAGCACACAGAGAGTGATTTCTCCGAGATCAGAAGCATGGTAGTTTGATGTCAAAATCCAATGATGTGACTTATTATGTTATACTGCCCCCAAGTCTGCCAGGTCTCATAAGCTAAAGAGAACTCCCTTGGCAGTGGGGGAGTGAAAATATACTGGGCACCTTTTTCGCTCATCTACAAATCTTTCTGGAACCTCCTCTTACTGCACCTACTTACCGTGGTAACTGGTTCAAGACATGCCTTGACCAGCTTTATGGGGTTACATCTCATTCAGACTAGCCATGCTCCTTTTGCTCAAACACCCTTGGTTTCCCTCAGCCTCTACACATGTGCTCCCAGATGAGCGGCAATGCGGACCTTTGACCAATGGGGAATGGAAGCCAACAAGTGGGTAAACACTTTCCTCTTTTATACTTGTATTATATTATACTGAGACATGTATTATAACTCTTCAAACATCAGTTTCCACACAGTAGAGGCTCACTCGGCAACGTAATCCTGTACTGTTTCTCTCTCTCACCCTGATGTCCTCCTCCTGTGCTTCCTCGAATTATTTCCCAAATAAGCTACCGACATTTTTGTGGGCTTGCTTTCTGTGGAACCAGATGAAGACAAAATACAGTTAACTTCAGCCAAAGGTATGTTGATGATATCCTAATGACAAAATGACACAGAGAAATGGGCTCTCCCTGAATTGAATGCCCCTGCACAACTCTGGTTTGTGGCAAGACAAAATATGTTGAAACTAATTAAAAGTGTTTCACATCATGGAATTTTTTGAAAGGGATGACTTTGAACTAATAACATCTGAAATGATGAATAGTATGGTAAATGAAAAATTAACATCAATGAAGAGTGTTCATTAGAATTTATGGAAAAATTAACATGAAGAGATTTCAGAGTAGATATCTGTTTACATGAGTTTAAAATTTATTTTTTTAAAAAATTTCAATTTTATTTTGAATCTGAGGGATTTAGAATAAAAATTCTGATAAGTTACTATCTGCCACAGAAACTCAGTGGTCATAGCATTCTGTATGTATCTTCACTGTTTAGTGTCAGGCACATAATCAAGACTTAGTAAACATATGTTGAATGGATAGAATCTGGAAACAGAATCAGAGGTTGTAGTGGGTTGAACTGTGGCCACTAAGGACATATGTCTTCGTTCTAACCTTGGTACCCATGAATGTTAACTTCCTTGGAAAAAGGGTCTTTGTGGATATAATTAAGTGAAGGATCTTGAGATGAGCTCATCTGGGATTGACAGGGTAGGCCTTAAGTCCAGGGATAAATGTCCTTAGAAGAAGAGAAGAAACAGACACACGGGGAAGGCCATGTGACTACAGAGGCAGAAATTAGACTGATGCTGCCAGAAACCAAAAAGATTTGGAGCCATCAGAAACTAAAAGAGGCAAAGAGGGATTCTCTCCTAGAGGTTTTGGAGTGATAGCCAACATAGAATTTTGTCCTCAAGTATCATTTATGTGATTGGACTAAAACATACTTCATCATATTCTGCAAAATATACTTTGGTTTCCAAGTGCTCTAATATTAAACAATTCTGAGTCCTATTGGGTTAGCATCAATCAACAAGCAGAGCAAAGATCTGAAATGCTGGAAGGACAAAGCATAAGGTGAGCAATCAAATCCTATAAAACTAATAATTTGGTGCTTACAGATGAACTGGAAAACTTCTTTACATTTCAACGTCAGTACTGAACTTAAATGTATTGAACTTAAACCAATTCAATTTGGCAACACACACAAAGTCACCCCGGGTCTCATGAAGCTAGCTGAGGAACAAAGATTCTCATCTCAGACTGACCATGACACTCACCCTCAATCAGCAGAACAGCAGGCACCAGTTGAAAATATTTTGTATATTTTTGTTCCATCGGCTTCCTCAATCCTGGAATGCCTTGTGTGTATGTGAGTTTCTATAAAACTGAGTTGAATATAATTCTTGTGTTTAAAGGTATGTAACTTTTCATTCAGTATGTCCTCTGATTCCAAGCCCATTAGTGTTACTAGCCATTAACCAGACCTTTGATTTCATTAAATTTCTTTTTTGAAGATTTTATTTATTTATTTGTCAGAGAGAGCGGGACAAGCACAGGCAGACAGAGTGGCAGGCAGAGGCAGAGGGAGAAGCAGGCTCCCTGCTGAGCAAGGAGCCCGATGTGGGACTGGATCCCAGGACGCTGGGATCATGAGCTGAGCCGAAGGCAGCCGCTTTACCAGCTGAGCCACCCAGGCGTCCCTCATTAAATTTCTTGTAAGTAATACGATGTTAGGGTAATTTGAAGGGTTTTTCAAAAGTAATTTTATCTCATATAGAACCTAAACTCAAAAAAAAAAAGTGACAGAGAGAGAAAGAGAATCTGTTAAACATTATATTGAACAAAGACAACAATATGAAAAATGGATGACTGTAGCCCCAGCAAACAGCTTGACTCCAATCTCATGAGAGATCCTGAGCTAGAACCACGCAGGCTATGCTACTTCTGGAGCAATCTGAGAAAATAAATGTTAGTTGTTGTAAGCTGCTAAATTTCAGGATAACTTGTTATGCAAAGCAACAAATTACTAATACAATAGGCATAATTGATTTGAAGAAGAAAATGTAGGGCCGTTGCTTTTGACTATTTTGAATGGGAGAGGGGAGAGATAAATGCACAAAGCAACTATGTTTTTAAAACAATGTGAGAAATGCCTTAATTGGAGCAGGTCACTGGTAAGCTAAATAATATCCAGCAGCAAAAATGGGACATTGCAGTCCAGATTACTAGGGGACTAGTATTAGATCAAGAATTATCCACCCCCAACAAAAAATTTCCCTACTTGAAATCCAAGACAATGAAAGGAAGAATGGAGGTTGGGGAGGGAAGCACAAAGGAGAGCTGCTTTTATAATGACCTACTATGCCCTGTGTACTTTATATAAATGATCTTACTACAGTCTTCACACCAATTGCATGAGGTAGGTATAATTCTCTTCATCTTATAGGTGGACACCTAAGGCCCAGTAAGTGGTAGAGCTGAAATGTGAACACATGGGCTGCTGGCTCCCAAAGCTGATTTTTGTTCTACTGCATCAGATTGTTCTCCCTTACCCCTCAACTTCTTGTGATGCCCCAGGGAATATCAAAGCATATAAAGCCTTTCTTTTTGGAGTATTCCACAGCATTTGGCAAAGTTGAACACGAAAGCTAGACTAAAAGTCAGACTCTCTGGCCTGTCGTAGATGGTGACCTAGATCTCCTTATTAGTCAACTGCCATCAGACCTCTGTTACAATTTCGTAGGGTTTGGCAGACAGTTCAGGAAAGGGGAAAATTAAGCAGTAAGTAAAAGTAACCTAACCTAAGATAGATTGTCTTCTCCTCAGTTCCCTAACTTTATAGACAAATACTATTTTCTAATCTTTTTTTTAAAGGTTTTATTTATTTGAGAGAAAGAGAGTGTATGAGTGGGGGAGGAGCAAAAGGAGAAGCAGCTCTCTGCTGAGTAGGGACCCCCGACTTGGGGCTTGATCCCAGGACCCTGAGATCATAACCCGAGCCAAAGGCAAATGCTTAACCGACTGAGCCACCCAGACACCCCACTACTTTCTAATCTTATTTAACTTTCCCAAAATACTTCAAATTGAAATGTACCCGAATGTCATCTTTACCTTGAGAGTTATGATTATGCCTAAATTTTTAAAATCTTTTGAATAATCAAGAATAAGCACATGACATTTATCTCCCAAGAAATCTATATTGATGGCTGAAATTTCTTTGAGAATATAAATTTCAGCATCATTCATTCTTACTGCTAATGATCTATAATTTTGTGAAATCAGATTTGTAAAAGTGAGCTGGAATGAAAATCGTTATTACTAAATGAGACATGGTTAGAAGCTGGCCTAGATAATTATCTAGCCAAAGTGGAGAGCCATCTACCTCTGTATTTGGAGAGGTGATGAAAAGGTGACCCTGCCAGTGATTACTTCATTGTTTTGTTAAAACACCTACAATTCCTGTGGTTAGCTTCACTCCTTTTGTGTTCGGCAAAGCTTAATAAATGTGCATGGCTAAGGGCTACAGGATCAAAAAAACAAAACAACAACAAAACAGGGGCCTTCAATATAAACAAACCTTTATAAATCAGCCTCCCTTCTTCAATTCCTGAAAACTATTCCAAATCTGCAAGGAAAATGAAAAAGCACCTTCTCGCAGATTCCATCTATGTGAAAGAAGGAGGCAAATATGATCCATAAACTGTGAAATAAATAAAGCAGTGGAGCAGAGCAGCAGCTGCAAAAAGAAAGGAAAAAAGCAAGAGATTCGTGAAAGAATCCAAGAGAAAAACAGAGCTCAGAAAGCACTGTAAGAAGGCACTTGCTGAAGGTTACAGGCTGGCCTTGGAGTGACCAGGGACAATACAGAAATGCTGCAACTTACATACTGGAGTAAAGAAGCTAGGAGTTAGAAAAGATATGTTGATTATCTCATCTACAATAACTCTGATTTAAACGACATCATTAAAGGCAGACTAATCAAGGAACAGACATGTACATAATTCTTAACAGTATAAAGACAACATTAAGAAAGGCAATATTAATGATTTAAATTGGGTGGTGGAGAAAAAGAGAATGGGGAAGAAAGAGGAAATGTTATTTTTATTATTTCTCATAGCAGAGGACTATAATGCACTGACTGAATGCATTAATAAGGGTAATCACCAGGACAGAACTACAAAGCTTCCAAAAGCTCAGAGCAAAATATAAAAAACAAAACAAAGGAAACAGACCACATAGAAAAAAAGACTTAAAATATATAGACAGAAAATGTGCAACAATATGACAGAACCAAGGTCAAACATATATATCATTTTAGTAAATACAAATGGGTTTAACCTCCATATTTAAAGGATTTTAGATTAGACTGGAATATAAAGAAAATGAAAACTATGCCATATCTAAGGATCACACTGAAGTGACTGAGGATAATCAAAAATAGAAAGATGGGCAAAGTCTACTAGGAAAAAGTACATTTAAAAAAAAATTTTTTTTTAAGATTTTATTTATTTATTAGAGAGAGAGAGAGAGCACAGGCAGACAGAGAGGCAGGCAGAGGCAGAGGGAGGAGCAGGCTCCCTGCCGAGCAAGGAGCCCGATATGGGACTCGATCCCAGGACGCTGGGATCATGACCTGAGCCGAAGGCAGCTGCTTAACCAACTGAGCCACCCAGGTGTCCCAAAAAGTACATTTTTTTTTTTAAAGATTTTATTTATTTGTTAGAGAGCGGAAGCGAGCACAGGCAGACAGAGAGGCAGGCAGAGGCAGAGGCAGAAGGAGAAGCAGGCTTCCTGCCGAGCAAGGAGCCCGATGCGGGATTCGATCCCAGGACGCTGGGATCATGACCTGAGCTGAAGGCAGCCGCTTAACCGACTGAGCCACCCAGGCGTCCCAAAAGTACATTAAAAAAAAACTCTTTTAGATTTTTTAAAAAATATTTATTTATTTATTTATTTGACAGACAGAGATCACAAGTAGGTGGAAAGGCAGACAGAGAGAGAGAGAGAGAATGAGAGAGAGGAGGAAGCAGGCTCCCCGCTGAGCAAAGAGCCCAACATGGGGCTAGATATCAGGACCCCGGGATCATGACCCGAGCCGAAGGCAGAGGCTTTAACCCACTGAGCCACCCAGGCGCTCCTAGATTTATTTTTTTAAGTGATCTACTTGCAATGTGGGACTCAAATTTACAATCCCGAGATCAAGAGTCTTGTGCTCCACCAACTGAACCATCCAGGTGCTGTGGAAAATGTACATTTTTAAACAACCAGGAATTATTAACATAATATCCACAAAGGAATAATTCAGTGCAAAGAGCAGTGGGCACTTGATGTTTTTTAAAGGTGCATTGCATGGAGAAATATATCCCTTATGAATATCTATGCATCGAATTACATAGCAACAACAATCAGAAAGCAGAAATTCTGGAAGATAAAAAGACAAAGAGAAGCACACTGGTTATAGAGGACTTCAAACCAACTCTTTCAGTCTGTGATAGTTTGAGTCGATGAATAGTCAGAAAGCATATTAAAGGTCTATATGACATAATTTAAAAGCAGAACTGATCAATATATATCCAACTCCACCCTGAAAATAGAGTATATGCCTTCTTCCCAGCTGCCCATGAAATACTCATGAAAATTGGTCATATTGAAAAAATTAGGGCGCACAGAAAAGCCTCAATAAATTTCAAAAAGTAGACATACTTAAAAGCTTAGATGAGTGAATGAATGTTTCTGGAACACCTACTGTGGTTTTTTGGGGGGGGGGTACTCCTAGGAAACAGATCCCAAGACAACGATTTGACTGTAATTTGGGAGGTGCAGCAAACACACGAGGCGGGGAGGGGGTGATGGGGATGATCTAAGTGAGACAGGGGAAGGGAAAGGAGCCAGGGATAATGTGCCTTACTGAGCCAGCTACTATTACGGATGACTGGAGCCCAATTTTGCTGGGAAACTCTGAAAGCTAGTGTAGAACATGTCAGGCTTATCCTACCTGAGGATCAAAGGCACTGGGACATTTTACACCAACTAGCAGAGGGTGAAAAGCCCTCAGGGAAAAAAAATGTAGAGGCTGGCTGCTGAAGTTGAGCCCTTGCACACTGTACCATAAAGAGGAGTGGAAGTGTGCATATGGGACACCAGCAGCATCTGATCTTCAGTGTGTGTGCATAGCTTTTAATAATTGGGGAGAGCTAAAACCAGAAGGGATGAGTTTTTCTGGGCACATAAGTTGGACAGAGCAGAAGTATGAAATCAGAGCTTTTTCTAAAGCTCACTTGTGTTTTTCTATTTTCTTTGTTCTTTCCTACAAGATCTGCCTGCCAATGGGTGTATAAATGCCCCAGATCTTTCCAATGAGCTAGGCTGTACAGTTCTTCCATACTGTCTTGTCTTGATTATGCTTAGAGCCCATTGTTAGAATGGTTTGCACAGCCTTTCCTCATTCAGGTAACACTGATGTCCCATTCTAGGTTTGTTCCTCCCGTTTTTCCTTCTAGTTTGGCCCTGCTGCTTTTAAAGAAATTTGCATTGATTTTGTGTGGTGGCTGGTGGGTGCTGGTAGCAACTGGAAAGGGACTGCAAACAATTTGGTAAGATGGAAAACATTACATGGGGTGTGAAATGTAAAATGTTTAGCATACAACATGGTGAGGACCCCAGCCAACTGTCCTGAACTCTTGACTGAATGTTGGCTCTCCACTATGTGCTGGTTGATTCTAGGGCTTTAAGGGGGAGAGGCTGGGATGCCTGAGATAACCAGGGGATTCCCTAAGGGTACTGGCTAACACTCAGCCCTAAATGCAATCTAGGTTAAAACTTTGTCAATATTTACCTTTTTTGAGTTAGATTTAAGATGGCATTTTCCCTCACCTGCTTTGCAGATGGGGACCAGAGAGTCTATAAAATCTCCCAGATTTCCGTAATTCACAATGGTTGTGGTCTAGTGATGTAGGAAGACCTCTAAAGAGGCCACATGAACTTGATTAGTCTAGACACGTATCTTAAAATCCTTGCTCCAGTATCATTTTCAAACAAGAATCAATTACGTGAGTCTATTTATTTTTGTAAATAAGTTTACCAAGGTAAAATCAGAAGCTACTTTTTTTTGAAAGTGCAGTCCCCTTATGTGGGCCACATATAGCAAACTCCTGAAGGAAAACCAGGATATGGATGAGTTGGCTAGGAAGATCTGGGTTAATTTTTTTTAATCAAAGAAGTGAGTAATTTGAAACACTGAGGACTTAAATGGGTCATGGCTTTCTTCTTAGAAATAAAGAACTCGGGTATTTCTCTGCTTTCGATGTGTGTAATTGATTCTGAAGGAGTTTCTGAGAATTCATAATGCTGTTAAGCAGAATTCATTGTGCAGTGTAGCTGCAAAGCACGCAATTTTCAGGCATATGTCCATGATCAGAAGGCACATACTTCTGATGTGATTTTGCCCTGAAGAAGGTTTTCTGATTTCACTCTCATGCTTCCTTTTTTTTTTTTTTTTAAGATTTTATTTATTTATTTGACAGAGAGAGAGATTGCAAGGAGGTAGGGAGGCAGGCAGAGAGAGGAGGGGAAGCAGGCTCCCCGTTGAGCAGAGAGCCCAATGTGGGGCTCGATCCCAGGACCCTGAGATCATGACCCGAGCCGAAGGCAGAGACTTAATCCACTGAGCCGCCCAGGTGCCGCTCGCTCTCATGCTTTTTTATTAACATGTTGCAATGAAAAATATCATCCAAAACTTAAAAGGGGAATAAAGTGATTGTGCCCCTCTTGTTTCTGTTGTTAGAAAATGCCTTGTTCCTAGTGCTCCTAAATCAAGGTTAGCAAGTTGTTTTGTTTTCTGTAAAGGGCTTGATGGTAAATATTTTAGATTGTCCGACTATCTAGTGTCTGTTGCAACTACTGAACTCTGCAGCAAGAGAGATCATCTACAACAAATAAGCAAATGGCTGTGGCAGTGTTCCTATAAAACTTTATTTACAAAAACAGGTGGTAAGCTAGGCCCAGCTATAATTTGCTGACTCCTGCTTTAGAGTTACATGATACACAAATTTGTTTGATTTACCATTACTGTTGATGAGGGCTCATACACTTGCCAACTCTATAAAGCTGGATGTTCCTTTGTTATAAACTGATTAAAATCTAAATTATTTTTGCCCAATATTATGCAAATAATTTTTGTCTGGGAGCAGTGAAAATTATTTTTGTCTGATAGTAATACAATGATTTTCCTTGTGTCAAAAAGTTAACCCCAAAGGCTATGGTCATATTATTGATACAATAGGACAATAACCAGTTTTGCATCTAACCCTGTGACTTATTGCTGCATTCTTCCTTTCATTGACAATATAATCATTAATTACATGTATTCTTTCTTGAACTAACTTCCTTCATTGATGAGTTTAATAAAATTTCAGAGCAACCACCCAACCTAAATGCCAGGATGTAGCTTCAGGCTTCACAACAAAAAGTGCAGGAGACTGGAATGTACCACCCCCCTCCCCCAAAAAATGCCTTTTTGGTATAAGTACTATTTAGAGTTGGTTGTTGTTGTTATTTAGAGCTGATTATTTTAAGAAACAACAGATGCAGAAGTAGTTCTGAAGACAGAGTAGAAGTTACTCTTTTGTAAGAGAAATTTGCATTTATAAAGGAAATCTTCATTTGTAAAGGTGTCTCTGTCTTTATACCAGAAAGTGAAGTATGACTCCAAATCCCAAGAGTCTCTTATCAGCAGAGAAGGCACAGACTCAAATCTACATAACAGACCTTATCCTTCTTTCCTATACTTTTTCTGTCCACCTTCCCCTCCTTCTTCCTTTTAGTTAAAGGCAGTGTTTAGGCTCAAGTTCTAGCCACCTCTTTGAGTTACTCATTCCTGAGTTTCTCCCATGTGTATGGAAGATATACATTTTAATAAACATCTGTTTCCCTTGTTATTCTCTGTTGTTACAGGGACCCCAGTGGAGAACCTGGAAGAGTAGAAGGAAATTTTTTTCCTCCCCTATGAAAGTATGGCATGTGCTTCTAATTCTGGTAGGATAAGGTGCACAGGGTATACCTCTTGCATCATTTTCTATTTTCCGGTAACATTTATCTCAAGATGGCAGATATTTTACCCACTGGAAGTTGTCAGCACACTTTTCTGATACTACTTTTACTTTCATACATAAAAATGAAGCAAAATTAAACTAACGTTTCAGTGTAAGCTAAAACCATTTGCCAAATACATTCTCCCCCACCAACCCAAAAACAATCCTCAGGGGAATCTGAGAATTTTAATTCCTGTTCTCCCTTTGGCTCACAGCAATGACTGAACCTGTGTTCAAGAGGATGAAACTTTAAAGGGCAGCTGAGTTCATGCCAATCAGCAGGCAGTGGCAAAATGAAATGAATTTTCTTTCACATTAGACTAGATGGTATAGTGGAAAGCTGAAAAATATTCTGTTTCATTTTGGATTCATGGTTGTTGTTTTTTTTCCTACCCTGTGATACTTGAAAGTCAAACTGAATGTCAGAGATAAAAATGTCATGCAGATCATGGCTCAGTTCCCCTAGGTTCATTGGACATGTATGCAATTGAGACTTTTGACACAGGTATAGAGAGGTCAGTTCAGCTACGCTGCTCCCCAGCCATCCCCTGCTATTCCTCACTCCAAAAGAGTAATTCAGTATTGTGTCCAGTTGAAACTCAGGTAAGACTAATATTCAGCTGGGCTCCTAGAGGCTGAAAGACAGTCAATTTATGAAAGTATTAAAGAATAATTTTTTCAGAAAAGATAAATTCACATCTCTCATATATATATAAAATGGCATGTCAAAGATTTTACTTAACTCAGAAAACACATATTAGAAATTTTTCAATGAATTTGAATTTGCTTAATTTGTACCATAATGGCTTCTTCCACAGAGAGGGGAGTAAATTAATCAGATATCCTCCAAATTCATTTGCATATTTTTAGACAAGAATCATTTGTATCTCTTTCAGTTATTTACAACTCACAGATTTGTGAAAAACACCAATATAATGAAAACGGCAAAGATGCCATAGAACCAGGTAACCTGGAGGGGGATATTAGACAATGCCTAGCTTTCCTTTGAAAACGTCCAGTAATTTTTTTTTCTGATATATTTCAGTAATTTTCAATTTTCCCCTACAAAAGAAAACCTGACTAACATTTTGTTTTTATCACCAGGGTTATATAAAACACAAAAATGCAATAGTGTTCTCCTCCTGCATCTGTTTGCCAAAAACAATCAAAATAGGACAACAGATGGGCTGAGTAGCAAATACTTGAAAGCTGGAGAAATCAAGTGGAAAGAAAACTTTAAAATATCCTTTGCTTAATCATGTCTTTATAGCACATTACTTTGCGTTTCACAATGGGGAATATTTTAAGAGAAACATACCAAATGGATGAGCTATCTTTTAAGTTATCCTGTTTTCAGTTCACAATCTTTTCAACATTTTGGAATGTCAGGAAAAGCCCCATGAATTTTGGGACCTTGAATCAAAAGCCCTGGAGAATAATGTGAAAGTCTTATGACAATTGTTCTTTGAAGAATGAGGAGACTCTGCACTGCATTCTGGCCAGCCTAAGGGTTCTTCCTAAGAACCCTTCCTACACAGCTCCTCTCCTGCCCAAATCTCCTCTTTCTTGCTTGCTCTTCCAGAGTCTCCAGTTGTGCTAGGCTTCCTCCCTACCTCCTCTATCTTCTCTTATTCAGTTTTGATGAAAAATAATTTCATCATCTCAACTCTTCAAGTCTTCTTTCCTTCCACTTCTCAGCATAAAGTTCTGAAAACCCAAGCAAATACTATGTCCTTTCTTCTTTGAATGGAGTGGAGAGAGCTATCACAAAAGCATAATTTGATACATTCCTCCATGCCACAGTTTATTTTAAACTTAAAAGGAAAATATTGTTGCTATATATCTTGGGGTATAAGTAGCTGCCGTGTCATAATTTTAAGTATAGGTACACCATGAATGATAATAATTTTATCAGACCTTTGTAAAAAATGATTTCAAAGCTTTTTTTACACATCATTCAGTTCCTTCCAACACCTCAAATTCAGACAGGCATAAAGACTATTTGTTTTGCTAGAGCTGCCATAACAGAGTCTAGATTAGATAACTTAAGCAACAGAAATTGATTTTCTCATAATTCTGGAGTCTGATGTCCAAGGTCAAAATGTCAGTAGGGTTGGTTTCTTCTAAAGTTTCTCTCTTTGACTTGCAGGTGGCCAACTTCTCCCTGTGACTCACATGGTCTTCCCTTTGTTTATGTTTATGTCCTAGTCTCTCTCCCTCTCTCTCTCTCTCTCT
>ML111325.1:19204-35983 GCA_003697995.1 Taxidea taxus jeffersonii
CCTTTGATTTTCAACCCAATGTGGCAGCCTTTATCACTATCTAATATCTATTGGTTTGGGAGGGAAGGGACTCCACAGCTTCAGGGCCCAGAGGAGCAGAGTCTTGCCCTGGATCAGAGGCTAAGCAGCAGACTGAGGTTCCCTCTCAGAACTCACCACCATCTACGGGTACTAAGAGGCATGGGGCCTGGGACCTCCAGCTCCTGTGCATCCCCCACCCCCCCACACCCACACCCCCAGCTTTAAGGAAAGCTCCCTTCTATCTGCCTGTGGGTCTCTCCTGCAATTCCTTCTCCCACTGTATGTATAATCCCTTTTGTTCAGTTAAAAAGACTAAGAGCTGAGAAAGGAAATGTTTATAGTTAACAACTTTTTTTCCAAAAAAGGGAGAATAAAAGATGTAACTATTGAGGAATTATTTATTCATTCATTTATTGTGATTATTGCTTACCAAATAAAAATCACTTTCTACCTGCTGTTTTTTATCTAATTTGACAATCTTTATCGGGGTTTTTTTTTAAACTCGATTTTGTCTTACTATTGAGTTCGAAGAATTCTTTGTATATTTGGGATACAAGTCCTTTATCAAATACATGTTTTGCAATTAGTGCCTCCTTTCATTTTCTTAACTGTCTTTTGCAGGGCAGAAGTTCGAAATTTTAACAAAACCCAATATATCAATTTTTCCTTCTACAGACTGTGTTTTTGGTATTGCATCTAAAAATTCATCTCTCAATCCAAGATTATATTGGTTTTCTCTTACATTTTCTTCTACAGCTTTTATAGTTTTATACTTTACATTTAGGTCTATGATTCATTTTGGGTTAATTTTTGTGAAAAGTATATGGTATATATCCCAAGGTCCAGCACCATTTATTGAAAAAATTGTCTTTTCTCCACTGAATTGCCTTTGAGTCTTTGTCAAAGATAAATCGACTATATTTGTGTGGGTCTATTTCTAGGCTCTCTATTCTGTTCCACTGTTCCTCTCCACTTCCCTCCCCATTCTATATGGTCTTGATCATTGCTGCTTTATAATAAGTCTTGACATTGGGTAGTATGAGTCTCCCAACTCCATTCGTCATTTTAGTCTTGTGCTAGTTTTCTAGGTCTTCTGCTTTTCAATATACACATTAGAATCAGTTTGTTTGTATCTACAAAATGACTGCTGGGATTTTGATTGGGATTGCACTGAGTCTATAGGGGAAGCTGGAAAGAACTGACATCTCTCATCAGGACTGCCAAGCAATGCCAGATGGGAGGGAGTTGGTTGATAATACCCAAGCTTTCCCAACCTTCAGGGACATGTCTGTGCATGTTCTGCAGCATTTCCCAGAGTCCTCAGCAGGATCAAGCACCAGTTGCCCATCATGGCAACTTCTCATTAAAACACCTTTTATGGGCTTTTTCTCTCCTCTGCTGACTTTCACATCCTCTCAGTGTCACCAGCTAGACCCTAAGGCCCAACCTTTATTTCTGTCTTCCTTGTACTCACTAACCTTTGCCTTACATTCTTCCTCTTCTTTCTGGGGTTTATCTTTTAACTCAGGCAAATGAAACCCGGAACTACCTCTCAGTGGTGGCAACAGCCCTGACAAGACCTCCCACTGGCCCAGACCACCCAGATCATCTAAAAGTCTTGCCCCTGCTCAGGTGGACCATGGGGTGACCTCCTGGAAGGCCTGGTAATTATCTGTACCTCATTATAACACTAAAATCTCCACCCATAGAGGAGCCTCAGCCTCATTTACATAACATACAACTTATGTAGAGGAGGTTTCCCTAAGGCACATGAGCGACCTTATGCCCACCTCTACATATGATGACTTGACTTCCCTATCTGAATAGTCATCATAAACATCATAAACATAAACATAAACAAAAGCCATTAACCCTCTCTTGGGGAGTCATGGCTTTGGAATACATTTTCCGAGATCTCCTTATTTGCTACAAATACAGTTTTCTTTGCGCAATTCACCTGGTGCAGTTTCTGAGACTAACCAGGGGATGAACTCACACTGGTTCAGTTACATGACCAGTGATTCCTGGAATCACTTACCAGAGAAACTATGTTCCCTCAAAACCTCATCTGAGGGTTTGCTTCTGGAGAGATCCAAACAGCTGTGACAACACAGGATACTAAATGGCAGGCTCAAGTAGGACAACTCCCATTTCCTAAATGCATCCAGGTTCCAAAGTAGTACCAGCTTTATCCGATCTAGACAGAAAACGCACAGATTTAGGTAACTTAATACCTAACTCTGGGTATTCAAATTTAGTCTTTAATTTAAGATGCTGAAAGCAAGCGCCTCTCAAGCCTGCTCTCTCTCCAGAAGGAAAAAAAAGATACAAATGAAACACATTTAATTTCAACAAGCATGCCTGTGCATGAAAATCTACCTCAAAATAGCTAAAACGGTAAAAGATGTGTTGCTATTTTAAAGCCAGATTTGGATTTGCCTCAGGCAGCTTTTAGATTCTAGAGTTTTATGGCTCGCTAGTTTCAGGTTAGAAAAGTGGAGCTGCAAAGACCTGCTGGGGTTTGTCTCCGCCATTCTTTCATAATTTCGCGGTACAAGGGTTTTTCCAGGGAAGGAAAGAAGGATGGGGTAGAAAGGTACCAAGAGAATGGATCCAACTAATTCTCTTTATCTTTAACAGTCTTAAAGCAAGTCATGCACGATGGGCACTGCAGAAGCACCAGACCGTTGTTTGGGGCGGGGGAGGGGGGGGGACTCCTCTGGGGATGTACTCCTTGAGGGGAGAAAATGGCTTCATAAAGAAAGGATACAAACCCTGGGCCCTCTTTATTTGCAAGCGCAGAAGGAAAGAGCCACTATACCAAATCCTCTGTCAGCTGCAAAAACAATGTGTTGTAATCAGATATTTATTTTTGCTGAAATGGAGCCGCAGCTCTGCCATGCTCCATCCCGCAGCCTTGCAAAGCGCCCAGAGAGTCTTTGCCGACCTTGAGGGAGTGAAGAGAATGAAACATCCTCACTTCTGCAATGTGATTTTTCTTTTTCCTCAAGAACCCAAGGCAGAGTTAAAGGAGTTTCTCTCCAGCTTCTGGAGCGGAAAAACAATAATGAATTAATTAAGCTTATCAGACAGTCTTTAGCAAATGTAGTATATCAGCCCTCTATTGTGATACAGTATCAGCCATTATTTGCTTAATTTTTCCTGAGAGGAACTGGATTGGGCCTGCTATAATGGAAGAAGCCCTTTGTTGTCTCAGCCCACACACTCGAGCAATTTCAATCTGGTCTCCAGGAGACTTGACATCATAGAGGAAAATTGTGTTCAGACCTTCAAATCTATGAAACATTACCTCAATGCTGCTTGATTTCTGTCACTACCACTGTTTCTTTCCCCATATCTCCAAACTTCATGGGAGAGAAATCATTGCCCTGTTACTTCACCATCTATTATTTCCTTAACTCTAAGATCCATTGCCATAAAACCCTTGAATGATGCTATTCTTTTGAAGGTCACTGAGGACTTTACCTTCTCCAGCTCCATAAGCGTGTTTTTCAATCCTCATGGCTGCAGCACTGGACACTGCCCACCCACCTCTCCTTCCATTCTAAGCCTTGTGTTTCCTTGCCTTTTGTTGACATGGTCTTTCCCTCTTCCCTATGTCTCCTCCTGGCCCTTCCTTGTGGTCTTTCTCCAAGTTTCTTTCTTGCAGCCTCCTATTCTTTACATTTACTCTCTCAACAAGCATCCATTCCTATACTTTCAACCATCACCTCCTTGATGGCTGGAGCTTCAGCAGCAATCTTGAATGATGAAGTACCTTGGAAGAAGGAATTCCCCAGGGGAGGATGTTAACTCGGGACATCAGAAGGAGTTTGGTCCCCTGATGATTTTACTGAAACCACCATATTTATCCTGCTCTGCCTACTTCCCAATTTCTTCTACATGCTAGAATAAACCCTGTGTGTTTAAGCCATTGTTATTTTGGGTTTTCTATTATATGCAACAGAATATTTTTTTTTAAGCTTTATTTAAACATATAATGTAACCCCACCACCCTCTCCCAACCCCTCTTCCCCCCACCCTCCTCAGTTTGTTTTATGACATTAAGAGTCTCTTTTGGTTTGTCTCCCTCCCGATCCCATCTTGTTTCATTTTTACTTTTCCTACCACCTTAACTCCCACCCCCGTTGCATCTCCACTTCCTCATATCAGGGAGATCATGTGATAGTTGTCTTTCTCCAGTTGACTTATTTCGCTAAGCATAATACGCTCTAGTTCCATCCATGTTGTTGCAAATGGTAAGATTTCATTTCTTTTGATGGCTGCATAGTATTCCATTGTATATATATACCACTTCTTCTTTATCCATTCATCTGTTGATGGACATCTAGGTTCTTTCCATAACTTGGCTATTGTGGACATTGCTGCTATAAACATTCGGGTACACGTGCCCCTTTGGATCACTACGTTTGTATCTTTAGGGTAAATACCCAGTAGTGCAATTGCTGGGTCACAAGGTAGCTCTATTTTCAGTTTTTTGAGGAACCTCCATGCTGTTTTCCAGAGTGGTTGCACCAGCTTGCATTCCCACCAACAGTGTAGGAAGGTTCCCCTTTCTCCACATCCTCGCCAGCATCTGTCATTTCCTGACTTGTTCATTTTAGCCATTCTGACTGGTGTGAGGTGGTATCTCATTGTGGTTTTGATTTGTATTTCCCTGATGCCCAGTGATGTGGAGCACTTTTTCATGTGTCTGTTGGCCATCTGGATGTCTTCTTTGCAGAAATGTCTGTTCATGTCCTCTGCCCATTTCTTGATTGGATTATTTGTTCTTTGGGTGTTGAGTTTGCTAAGCTCTTTGTAGATTTTGGATACTAGTCCTTTATCTGTACTCAGAGAACTATAAAGTACTCATGAAAGAAATTGAGGAAGACACAAAGAAATGGAAAAATGTTCCATGCTCATGGATTGGAAGAATAAATATTGTGAAAATGTCTATGCTACCTAAAGCTATCTACACATTTAATGCAATGCCTATCAAAATCCCATCCAATTTTTTCAAAGTAATGGAACAAATAATCCTAAAATTTATATGGAACCAGAAAAGACCTCAAATAGCCAAAGGAATATTGAAAAAGAAAACCAAAGTTGGTGGCATCACAATTCCCGACTTCAAGCTCTACTACAAAGCTGTCATCATTAAGACAGTATGGTACTGGCACAAAAACAGACACATAGATCAATGGAACAGAATAGAGAGCCCAGAAATAGACCCTCAACTCTATGGTCAACTAATCTTCGATAAAGCAGGAAAGAACATCCAATGGAAAAAAGACAGCCTCTTCAACAAATGGTGTTGGGAAAATTGGACAGCCATATGCAGAAAAATGAAATTGGACCATTTCCTTACACCACACATGAAAATAGACTCAAAATGGATGAAGGACCTCAATGTGAGAAAGGAATCCATCAAAATCCTTGAGAAGAACACAGGCAGCAACCTCTTCAACCTCAGCCGCAGCAACTTCTTCCTAGGAACAACGCCAAAGGCAAGGGAAGCAAGGGAAAAAATGAACTATTGGGACTTCATCAAGATCAAAAGCTTTTGCACAGCAAAGGAAACAGTCAACAAAACCAAAAGACAACTGACAGAGTGGGAAAAGATATTTGCAGAATATTTTTTTTTAAGATTTTTTTTTTTATTTGACAGAGAGAGAGATCACAAGTAGGCATAGAGGCTGGTAGAGAGAGAGGGGGAAGCAGGCTCCCTGCTGAGCAGAGAGCCCAATGTGGGGCTTGATCCCAGGACCCTGACGTCATGACCTGAATTGAAGGCAGAGCCACCCAGGCACCCAACAGAATCTAATTTAAATAATAAAAATTGGTATAACAATGCCATCTAATAAAGGTAGTGTAAGCTTTACATGATATAAGGCATGTGCCTAGCTCATGTCCCTAGCCAGGCATAGCCTCTGTGGTCAAATATTATAGATATTATAAACTCTATGTTTGTGTTCCCAACTTCATGGTGCATTGTATCACAGAATGTCAACTATGCTCAAAACAAATCCCTCCCCAAACCAACTCTTCCTCTGATTGTCTTATTCTTTGGTTTATGACATGCTTAATCTCTTATTAATCAAAGTTTGATTCTTATTTTTTTCACTCCAAATATTGAGTCAATTACTGAATGCTATTGATGATCTATTCTTTCAAATTTTCTCCAAATAATTCCCTCACATTTTCCCGTAAACTCCCTAGCTGAAACTTTCATTACCTACTCAAACTATTGCAATTGTCAACTCAATTGATTCCCCACTTCCTGTATATCTTCCTACTCCAAGTTATCCTACTGAAACGCTGAGATAAGTCTTCCAAAAGCACAGCTCTAATTTCCTTATTTCTCCTTTTTCCTCTTAGTGGCTTGTTACTGTCCACAGAGTTAGACAACATGCTCTTCAACTTGGTGCTTGAGACCCCAATCTATATCTTCTGATCCTCATCTCTTATCCCTTTCCTTGTCCATGAATCTAGACTTTTTGATTTGTCTTCTGCTTTCTTCATCCCGTTGCCTGGCTCATATTTCACTCACCTAGAGCATCCTCTTATTACTCCACTCCATACATCTCAATATTTCAGCTAACACTCAAAGCTTCATGGAAAAACTATCACTCCTAGAAGGAAGTTCAACTTTCAAAACAAATATGATTTTCCCTTTACGCAAAGTACTTTGTATCTCTCCCATGGTGCTTGTGCTCAATTGCTTTAGCACAGTGGTGCTCAAATTTTAGGAAGAATCTTAATTATATGGAAGAACTGTGAAAATACAGATTGCTGACTCCTAGAGACCCTCATTCAGAGGGTCTGGGGAGGGGTCTGACATCTGCATTTCTTTCTTCCTTCCTTCCTTTCTTCTGTCCTTCCTTCCTTCCTTTCCTTCTCCTTCCTTTCTTCCTTTCTTTTCTTCAGATTTTTATTTATTTGACAGTGAGAGAGCAAAAGCAGGGAGAGCAGAAGAGAGGAAGAGGAAGAAGCAGACTCCCCGTTGAGCAGGGAGCCTGACGTGGGGTTCCCTCCTAGGACCCCAGACTCTTGACCTGAGCTGAAGGCAGACACCTAACTGACTGAGCCACCCAAGCCTCCCAGAGATCTGCATTTCTAAAAAGCCCCCGATGATGCTGATGCTGCTGGTCTGGGGATCACATATTGAATACTACTTTCTAGTTATCTGGATCTCATTCTCTCATTTACGGTGTAAACTTCTTGAGATCAGCAACATGGCTTGTTCCAATCTTTGTATTTCCTGATGCTCCCAGCACACAGTAGATACTTAATAAGTATTTATTAAAATGGAACTGGGGGGCACCTGGGTGGCTCAGTGGGTTAAGGCCTCTGCCTTCAGCTCAGGTCATGATCCCAGGGTCCTGGGATCGAGCCCCACATCGGGCTCTCTGCTCCTCGGAGAGCCTGCTTCCTCCTCTCTCTCTCTGCCTGCCTCCCTGCCTACTTGTGATCTGTCAAATTAAAAAAAAAAAATTTAAAATGGAACTGGGGTGCCTGGGTGGCTCAGTGGGTTAAAGCTTCTGCCTTTAGCTCAGGTCATGATCCCAGGGTCCTGGGATCAAGCCCCGCATCACACTCTCTGCTCAGCAGGGAGCCTGCTTGCACCTCTCTCTCTCTCTCCGCCTACTTGTGATCTCTGCCTGTCAAATAAATAAATAAAATCTTTAAAATAAAATAAAATAAAATGGAACTGAATAGAACAAGAGGCCAAACAAAGTGGGCAAGGACCCTTTGAAGCTATGTTCAGTTGCTGATTTCCATCATACAGAAAGAACACATTTAAGTGCTTTTGCTAAAAGCATAACCAAATTCTTCCTCATCTTAGTTGTTGTTCTTGGTCTGGGGAAGTGAGCTCACAGCATGTGCTTAGAGGAATGTTAGATATTAAAGGCAAGAACACGACATGAATTCAGGGAAAGCAGGAGCTGAAGGGCTCCCCCAAGGAATAGGACAACAAAAGTTCAACATTTGGGAAATTAAGTATGAAGGTTGCCATGGTAAGGTGACAACAGATTTCAAATCTATAATTGTACCTGGCGAGAGGCATGTTAGAGCCCCCCCCCCCCCAATATACTTTTGTTTCCTTCTTGTGCTTTTAATGCTTCAGAAGTAAGTCACTCTGATTTCAAGTTGTGCTTCTAATTGCCCTTATTATTATTCTCAGAATGTTCTTCGGAACCAACATGATTTTTGGGAAAGCGAATTGATTGCAGATTTTCTTGATTTGGAAATGTGGGCAACTGGGTATTCTGGCAGCTTCGTGTCCTGTTTTCCTTCTGTGTGTAGATAACAGACTGATATTCACCTTCTGCCTGTCTATCCAGTTCTCACGTTGTGGCGTTTTTTTCACGGGGGTGAGAGGGTATTTTGCATATGGAAAGTGTTTTTGAAATGACAAGAAAATGAGAACAAGTCAGCCAAGGAAATAAAATGCGCTGCAGTCATCCCCCAAAGACCTTTGTTCTTAGCTTTTTTTGTATTTCATGTCATACCTCTCATGAAATAAATCCTACAGAAATAACAAAAGATAGATGGAGACCATTACAAGAAAGGATGTATATCAAATATGGATATTTTTTATTTTAAAGAGGCAATTCAATTAGACCCAGATGGAACATTAAAAAAGTCACATCTATGCATCATCGTCTCTCAGCAGCGGCACAGATGGTCCCTCTCCATTTGCACCACATGCCAACACGGTCCATGTGTTCAGCTGTCTGCCCCACCCCCATTGTGATTCCAAGTTTACATGTAAGAGGACATGTTGCTTGAGTTAACTCAGAGACCCTTGGGAAACTGCCTTGCCTGGAGCCCTGACATTACTATTTTATAATATTTCCTTCTTCAAGGAAGCAGATGGGATTGCCAGACCGTGACTTTTATCTACTGTTCTTGAGTAAGGCGCCCTAAGGCTTCCTGCCCCTTCCCAGAGACAGGCCACAGATCTCCAGTGATGAAGAGAAGCAGGCAACATCTGCGGACCTTCTGTTAAAATCCCTTATTTGTTTAAACATCCTGTTTCCTTGCTGCTTATGTTTCTAGAAATTAGGGAGATGCTTATCCCTTCTTGTCCCAATACCGTTAAAAATTACAACCAATGTCATCAAGGGCCCACAATTTATGTCCTGGGTGAAGACACAAAACAAAACAAAAAACCAGAAAAACAAAAACAGAGTGAAAATACACCACCACTCTCACCGTCACCATCATTACCCCCATCTGACTGCTGGAATGGTTTGCCTGGAATTGTAGCAGATTTCTGCCTTCTCTCGGGAAATGGCTATGGTGTTCTAGGGGAATATAACAGCTAAGCACTTCCAGGAGAAACCCACTCAGGGAAGATCCTGCATCACTAATGGCTGAGAAGAACTTACAATTAAACTAAAGGGAGAGTGAAATTTTCTTTCAGTCTATCTCAAGCTGTCCCACAATGTTAGCTTCACTGCGATAAAACAGAACCGGCCAGAGAGCAGAGAACCCCTCATTTGGGCATACACAGAGGCCCTAGCACACATTTCACAGTCTAGCATTTATTTGTCACTTTAATTCTTAGCTTCCTGAGCTCACTGATTTCACAGACAGTGATAGGCACTTCTCGTTTTCAACATTTCACAACTGTATTAACTTCTGCTGTCTCTTGTCCCTGGTTGGCAGTGGAAAGCTGCCCATCCTTCTGCAAAGCCCTGTCTTCCCATTCTTCAGACCCTCCTGTATCTGTGCCCTTTGCCACATGGCCTTAGAGTGTTCCATTTGTCCTGGGTAAAGACAGTCTGGATCAACCAACAGCCAACTGACTCCTGTACCAGTCCTCTACCTTTCAATTCACTGTAGAATTCTGGTTTTACCTCTAGGGCAATCCTCACGTTTTCTCATCTCTCTCCACCTCCACTGTAACTGCCCTAGTCCTTATACACCTGTACCATATTTCACCTGGATTCTGTAACGTCCTCTTAGATGGGGTGCCCCCTCTTAGATGCTGCCACCTGGCAGCCAAGGGACCTTTTAAAGACATAAATCGGATGGTGTTAGTCTCATGGATAAACCTTGTGATGGGTTCTCTTTGCTCTTAGAATAAAATCCAGTATGTCCACACAGTTCTCGAGGTTTGCATACCAGGCTTCCTCACTGGACCTGATACAAGTCTTCCTAATCTCCTGTTGCACTGGTCTGCTCCTTTGCCTCCTCAGATAAGCCGAGCGCACTCCCGTCTTAGAGCCTTCGTCCTCGTCCTTGTTGCTCCCTCTGCCGGGGATGCCCTTCCCCCAGCAATGTGAACCATCAGCTCCAGGTCTTCTGTCACTGGTTACTTCAGTATCACTTCCTCCCAGAGCTCCTCCCTGTCCTCTGTTAATAGGTCTCTTCCAAGTTGCAATCAGAGCAGCTAGATGGTTTCTTCCCTAACATTAATCATAATCTGCAATTATCCTGTTTATTTATTTGCTTTTTTGTTGGCAGCCTTCCTAGTTAGAATATAAGTTTCTCATGGATGAGATCTTGTTTTCTTATTTTCACTGATCTTTCTAGTACCTCACCCATAGTCAGTGCTCTGTGTATGTGTATGAGAGATTAAAACTGGAGGACTCTTACACATACACACACACATATGTATATATATTATAATATATATACACATATTTGTTTCCTATGGGAAATTCATATATTATACATACATATGTAATGACTATTTGCACAAAAATGTTAACAGGCCTTTTATCTGTAAGTTCACAGACATACTAATGCATATGTGAAACATACGTTTGCAATCTATGTATATATATAATGTACACATATATGTAATGGGTCCTTTATTTTTAACCTGACACACACATCTACGCAATTTACTCTTTTTTTTTTTAAAGATTTTATTTATTTATTTGTTAGAGAGAGAGAGAGAGAGCACAGGCAAACAGAGTGGAAGGCAGAGGCAGAGGGAGAAGCAGGCTCCCTGCCGAGCAAGGAGCCCGATGTGGGACTCGATCCCAGGACGCTGGGATCATGACCTGAGCCGAAGGCAGCCGCTTAACCAACTGAGCCACCCAGGCGTCCCTATGCAATTTACTCTTTAGAACCCTGCATTAAAGACAGAACTGGAACATTTTTATAACAGCAGATACAAGCCTACCTCATTAAATTTTCAGAGTATTCCTTTGTATGAATGTACCATAATTTTTTTAGTTAATATGAGCTAGTGCTAAGACTGTTCCCATTCTAGGAATGAGGAAATAAAGGCTGAGGGAGAGAAATCCTTGGCCCAAGCAAGCCAGGGTTGGACCTGGTAGTTGAGTCCCAGTGGTGAGATGGGGTAGTATGGGCCTGACCTTGCACTTGCAAGGCACATGCATGAACAAAGGCAAGTCTGTGGGGGCTCAGTTTCTGCTGATGTTGCACTTCTTTGTCTATGGCTTTCTGTTGACCATCCTCCTTCCCGTGAATCCCTCTTCCAACAAGTTGAATGAGATGACATACATTAGTGGTTTTCAAATGTTAGTGCCCATAAAATCACCCAGAGATCTTGTTAAAACACAGATTTCTGGGCCCTGCTCCCAGAGATTCTCACTCAGCAGATCTGGGCTGGGGGCTGAAATTCTGCATTTCTAACGAATTCTTAGATGATGCAGATGCTACCAGTCCATGGAGCCCGCTGTAGGTATGCAAGGGGCTCCATAAACAGTAAAGCCCATGCAAACTCTGGAGAACATGAACTTTAAGTTTTTAGTAAGCCCCTACTGAATGCCAGCTATGGTGACAGGCATTTTGGCGAAAACCCCGTAACGTGGGGTCTTATCTGTGAAGATTTAAGAATTCAGTTGGTGAAAACAAAATTATGTGTCACAAAAACATAAACTTTCAGTGCCTTGAAGAGTGAGCTAAGTGACAAAGGAATGGTCTTGAATTAGAAACCAGTTCTGGCTGTACAAAACACTCAGCGCTGACCTCTGGGTTTGGGCGTGTACTTATTAAACAGCCATTCTGTTGCTAAGCCTTCTTTCCTCATTTTAGTTGTGTGCCAAATTAGCTTCCTCACAGAACTCATCGACGACTGGTTTGAACCTCTGCTTGCTGCCCCCTAGCTTAGTTAAGCCAGTCTAAGAGCTGCAGCATCAGAAAGGGCGGCTGTGTTCAGTTGGGTTCCCTAGAGCAGAGCCTGAGATGAGGGTTCTTGTGCACGTGAGTTATTTACGGAGAACTCTGGGGACGACACTGTGACCAGGTGAGGCAGGCAGGGCAGGGTGGAACAGGGATGTGGTCTCACCTCTAGCCTCACCGGACTCCACAGGGCACTCTACTCCAAGGCACCAAGAACTGTCTCACCTTAGGGGGCTGGCCTTTGTACCCCAATATTAGTCATTTCCAGTGGGTGGCCTGGGGCTCTGTGGCATCATCTCGCATGTGCTGTGCCTCCCATCAGCACCGGCACATTCAGTGGGTCCTTGCAGGCCAGGGGGTCCTTCTCTGGTGGTTCACAGAACCCCAGCCTTTCCCTCATTTCCACACAGATGCCCATAATCTTTGTAGAAATTCACTTTTCTTATTTTATTTAACAAGCATGCATGGCCCACGTATTCTAGGCACCAGGTGTCTGTAAGGTCAGGGCCTTCACTGGTAGGGCCTGAACTTCTGTCTCAGAGCCCACAGTGATGTCATTTAATACTGAAATCTGACCTTGTAAGGGCCTATGTAGCCCAAACGGCTCCATTTCGGTTGAACAGCCATTTTGTTGTTTATGTAGTAAAACTTAAACAGACCCTGCCCGCCCCCTCCAGGGGACTTACTTAAAAACAAGTCCCAGAAACCAGTCCCAGGTAACAAAGCCCAAATACAAGGGTGTGTCAGGCCAGGTGGAGGTATCCAATCAGTGGGGGCGCATACCATCTCCCTAGTTACCAAGGAGTATGGGCCCCGCCCTTTGGGCTCCTTTTGGGTGCCAATCCTGACCAAGGTGATAGGCTATTTCAAATGTCTATAGGGTAAATTGTAGTTCAATTGGTCACTTATATGTGACCTAGCCTGACTGTGCAGTTTCCTCTGTGTCATTGGTCACCTGTGCGTGGCCAGGCCCAACCACATGGCCTTTGCCCTTAAAAGCCAGTCTGTAAGGCAGAGAGAGGTCGCCTCTCTTTGTAAGAGATGGCCCTGGCCGTTCAGTTTGATTCTTGATGCTTGGCACAAAATAAAGCTTTGCTTGACTTTCGCTTTGTATCAGTCTCGCACCTTTGATTACGGACCCAACAACCTCATGGTTTCGGAGAGAGCTCAGGGGTACTCTCACTCTGGGCTGCACATATGGGACTCACCCGGCAAAAAAGGGAATGGCCTGCCTTTAATGCAGCCCTCTTCTACCCTGCTTCCTATGGCAGCCCAGGGAGCATCCAGTAAAGCCAGTCTGTTACTGCCCTCTCACAGAAAATCTTTAACAGTTGCCCTGCTGCCCTCAGTGTAAAATCCAGACTCCCTGTTTTGGTCTGCAGGGTCCTTCATGCTCTCGTAACTGCCTACCTCACCTCTCATCTCTCAGTTAAACCTGAGGAATGCTGAAATACCTGCTCACCAGAATATCCACCGTCCAGGTCTTAGGCTGTGGTAATACAATGAGTATCCCAAAGATATCTGTTCCTAATCCCTAGAAACTATTGATCTTACTTTATATGGAGGGTGGCTCCATATAACTGGGTGGCTCAATCAGTTAAGCGTCTGCCTTTGCCTCAGGTCATGGTCCTGGTGTCCTGGGATCGAGTTCCGCATTAGGCTCCCTGCTCATCCGGGAGATCTGTGCTTGTGCTCTCTCTCTCTCTTTCATGGTATTCCTCTCTTTCTCTCTCAAACAAATAAATAAAATCTTTGAAAAAAAAATCTTACTTTATACAGAAAAATCTTTGCAGATAGGATTAAGAATCTTGAGAAGGAGAGATTATTCTAGACTATCTAAATGGGATTTAAATGTAATCACAAATGCCTTATAAGACAGAGGCAGAGGAAAATCTGGCACCATAGGATAGGAAGACAGAGGCAGAGACGGCATGATGTAGCCACACCAAAGCATGCCAGCAGACCCTAGAAGCTGGAAGAGGCAAGAACAGATTCTCCCCTTGAGTCTCCACAGGGAGAATGGCTGTCGGCACCTTGATTTCAGACTTCTAACCCCTAGAGCAGTGAGAGAATAAAACTCTGTTGTTTTAAGCCACCCAGTTGTGGTAATTTGTGGGAGCGGCCCTAGAAAACAAGTACAATTATGATATTACCCATTTCTGGAATTACCTGGGCGCCCTATTCTCTCCCACAAGACATACTTCATGATGACGGTCTGTTTCTGCAGCTCACGGGCCGCCTCTCCAGATAGCCTGCTTTCCTCCTACCACCTCCAGGCTCTGGTCTGAGTAGACACCCCTCCTCGGTCTCCCAGTTCCAGTGAACAATCCTCCCTCATTGCTTTTGCCTCATTCTTTTACATGACCTTCCAAGGTCAATCTCCCTGTGAAATGCTAAATCCCTCGGGCCTTATTCCTTTTTATAGTCCCTAGACCTGGCACAGTGCTGAGGGCAAAGTGGCTTTTTGGTATTTGTTTCTTGACAGGAAGAGGGGGTGGATGCTGCCGTTCAGTGGCTGAAGGGGGAGACTCAGCGGTCCTCCAGGTCTCACATCACTGGCCAGATCTCGCTGGATGTGGGTAAATGGTGGCTCCACCGACAGGCTTCTCCCTGTGAACCCCTGTCACTGCAGCCTTCCAGGTTCCCCTATCCCCGCCCCACCCCGAAGCTTTCTGAGGCCTCAGGCCTGGGTGCTCCTTTCAGCTTTTCCTCTGCAGAGCTTGAGTTTCTTTTCTGCTTGACTCTTACTATGTTCTTCTCCTCTCTCTGCTCTCACTCTCCTGGCTCCCCAATCAGCCGTGACTCACCACCTCAGACACTGCTCCCTTTTGTCATTATTTTGAGGAGTAGCATGATTTCCACTCATTATCGCCTTCAGGCTAGAACGGGAGCTGGCCTGCAGTGTTTTAATTCCCAGGGCCAAGCTGGGGGGCGTAAAGCAACTGACAAGTTCAATAAGCTGGGGGTCACGTCAGTGTTCTAGTAATCTAGTTATTCCGAGGAGGTGGCGGCTAAACCTGGACTCAGAAAATCAGTGACTGGGCTTCAGTCAAGGGGACGATGCTAGAGTCTTTTGAATTCTTCACCTATAAATTTGCTTTCCAACTCAGACTTCCTGGACAGCATTTACAGTCAAATTTTAGTCTCTCCTAAAACCTGACAGTTTTCTCTCTATTAGCCTCTAAGGAAGATAGATAATGATTTTATCTTTTTTTTTTTTAAACATTAGGTAGGGAGACTCCCAAATAGGGGAGTGGTGTGTGTGTGGTTTTATTCTCTCTCTTTTTATGCTGTTGAGAAGCCACTATGGTGTTATAACTATGGAACCTGTGCTCTGGGGGAGGTTTTAATAATTTATTCAAAAAATGGCTCTATTATTTTTTTATTGCTGCCTAACAAAATATCCCAAACCTTAGACGCTTAACACAACAAGCATGTGTTAATCACAGAGTTTCTGAGAATTAGGATAAAGCAGCAGCATATTCTGGCTCAGGGTGTCTCATGAAGTTGCAGTCACAATGTTGGTTAGAGGCTCCTACAATTTTCAGAAGGGCCTGGGGTAGCTGCTTCCAGAAAGCCTTATTCATACACCAGCTGGCTGGAGACCTCAGTTCCTTGTCACACAGACCTCTTTACAGGGTTGTTTGAGTATCTTTATGACAGCATAGCTGGCTTCTCCTGGAGCAAGTGATCCCAGAGAAAAAAAGGAAGAAGCCACAAGGCCTTTGATTACCTCACCTCAGAAGTTACACACTGTCTTTCTACCTTATCCTATTCCTTAGAAGTGAGTCACTGCCCACACTTAAGAGGAAGAGAATTAGGCTTCACCTGTTGAAGGAAGTGTTGAAGAATCTGCAGATATACTTTAAACCACTTGGAGTGCCTTTCCTTTGAATAGCTCCAGAGAATGCAAACAAATCATTGTTACCACCTGGTATTTGAATGTTTTGCTGGGAGGTTGCAAGAAACATAGACATCTTACATTATAATTAAAGAATAGGGAAAAATAATAGTATATAATAGTGAAAAATAATACTTATGAGGATATGTGAGAGGATACTATCCTATCTTAGATCTGGATAGGTGATAGGATTTGAGAAAAAGAGCAGATACCACTGGTTTTGATCTCATACCTTCTGTTTAATATATACAATATTAACTACCTATCTCATTGTGCTCTTTGATTCAACAATTCAACACCAGGTACCATGATAAATGAGACAAAATCCTTGCTAATCCAAGGCTAAGAGACAGATGGAAGAGAACTATCCTAGAAACATCCAAGCCCAGCACTGATAGAGAACCCCACCTGACCACAAATGAGCGCAGCAGAGATTAGGAGAACCACCGGGCTCAGATATGTTGAACCTTGCAGAAACACGAGACATTAATATTTATTGTTGTATGCCTCCGAGCTTGTGTGACTATTTGTTACACAGCAGTAGTAACCGATACAAGTTCACCGTCCAGTGGAAAAGACAAACAGAAAGGCAGATTTTGTAATGTAATAGTATACATATCATACTTGAAGTCTGGATAGGATCCTCTGACAAGAGTCAGAGGGGAGGGCCTACATCTACCTCAGGGTGGTCAGGGAAGCTGAAGACTTCTGGTGTGCCTAAACGAAGTCCTAAGGATGAGTGCCAG
>ML111325.1:40983-55314 GCA_003697995.1 Taxidea taxus jeffersonii
TTTTTTTTTTTTTTAAGATTTATTTATTGATTTGAGACAGAGAGCAAGAGTGAGTGCATGTGCAAGTGCAAGGACAGAGGGAGAGGGAGAAGAGGACACCCAGCTGAGCAGACATGAGGCTTGATCCCAGGACCTGAAGACTGTGACCTAAGCTGAAGGTCGGTGCTTAGCTGAGCCACCTAGGAACGCCTCTCTCCTTGATTTTTAATTCCATTTCCATCCTTGTGACTCTTTCTGTGAACCCCTTCTGCCCCTCCTTTGGTCCACAGGACTGTTAATGAGACCATTCCCTGCAGCCACAACAGCCTCCATAGTCAGAATAGCCGGAGGGAGATGCTTGAGGGGAGAAAGGTGATGTCATCATTCCCCCCCTCCACACCAATGTCCTTCCCTTCTCCACCCTGCCTGCATCTGGCAAGCCAACTTGTGTTTCATGGGGGCTTATGGTACCAAAAGGGGGTTTTATTAAAGCACAAGGACAAGACCCCTGGGCAGAAAGAGCTGTCTCGCAGGGCAGCTTGTGTGAACTTCACCTCCTCCCTTCCCCTGGCTCCTGGTGGGGTTCAGCACATGGGAAGCATCAGAAATGCCAGGGATCAGGTGGGAGGGGAGGGAAACTGTGGTGTTTTATCTCCAGTTTCCTTCTACCATGTTGCCATGTAAGTTAGCACCATCTTCACCCAGGCAGTCTTCTCTATCTAATCTGGCCACCCTTTCCAGATTCAGGGAACTGGTCCCTTCCCTCATGTCTTTGGAACTATGGTTGAGAAGGACCCCTCACTGATGCTAGCCCTAGGGGGCTGTAGTCTCCCTCCTCGTTTCCCTAAACCTGCCCACACCTTCATAAATAGTCCCTATTATTAATAGTCCCTCTAGGAGCCTGACTGTTGTGGGAAGACAGTACACCAGAGGAGAGGGACGACCTTGAACCTGGAACTGGAAGGACAGGAACTGCAAATAATTTGTGCCTGATAATTACAGATCGCCAAGCTGCACTTCTCCCAGAAACATTTTTCACATTGGGTTGGAATTGTGTGAACTATGCTCCCACTGACAACCGTACTTTTTCCCTTAAAATATAAGGTAAAGTCATGCTAAGAGAGAAGGAGATAAAAGGGTGGTGCAGGACGGGTTCTGTTAGATATGAAAGACCCCAGCAGTGAAAGGGAGAGCCTGATGAAGTTGGGGACTATAGCTGGTTGTTTTTTTGTTTTGTTTTGTTTTGTTTTTAAAGATTTTATTTATTTCACAGACAGATCACAAGTAGGCAGAGAGGCAGGCAGAGAGAGAGGGAAGCAGGCTCCCTGCTGAGCAGAGAGCCCGATTCGGGACTCCATCCCAGGACCCTGGGATCACAACCTGAGCCGAAGGCAGAGGCTTTAACCCACTGAGCCACCCAGGTGACCCTAGCTGGTTGTTTTCACAACCATTTCAAAACTTCTTGTTGTGGTACAACGTATATGCCATAAAGTGCACACATATCCTATTACACAATTCAGTGAATTTTTGCAGACTGAACACACTTGTGTAATCAGTGCGCATGTCAAGAAACAGGACGTTTCCCATGCCTCAGAAACTTCCCTCGTGTCCTGGTTAACTCGCTAACCCTTAACCCCAAGGGTAACCACTATCCTAAATTCTAACACTATGGGTTAATTTATCCTGTCCTTAAATTTTATATACATGGAATCAAATAATATGTTCTTCGTATTTTGCTTCTTGCATTCTACATTGAATTGGTAAGGTTTACACATGTCATTTCAGCACGTAGTTGTGGTTTCCTCATTCTTTTTTTTTTTTTTAAGGATTTTATTTATTTATTTGACAGAGAGACACAGTGAGAGAGGGGACAGAAGCAGGGGGAGTGGGAGAGGGAGAAGCATGCTTCCCTCCGAGCAGGGAGCCTGATGTGAGGCTCGATCCCAGGACCCTGGGATCATAACCTGAGCCGAAGGCAGATGCTTAATGACTGAGCCACCCAGGCACCCCGGTTTCCTCATTCTTGTTGCTGTATGTACTAAACGTGTAAGCAACCATAATAGATTTCTCCATTCTATTGTCAATGGGGATTTATGTAAATTTCAGTTTGGGACTATAATGAATATTTCCACCGTGAACATCCTAGTACATATGTGTATTTCGGTGAACAAAAATGCACATTTCTGTTAGGTAGATACTTAGGAATAGAATTGTAAGTCTGTACACATTGAGTTTTGTAGATGCTGCCAAATGGTTTTCCAGAGTGGTAGTACCAATTTATGTTGCCACCTGCTGGGCATGAGAGTTCCAATGGGACCATACGTTTTTATTGGTGACAGTCCAAGTAATTGTATGATTTTTAAGCTGTGTTCCCAAGAATCCCAGGCACTGGGGTAATCAGGCAGAGTTTGGGGTTTGTAGTCCAAGGTTGAAGGGCAGAAAATTGAAGCTGCCAACATGAAAGTGGAAAGCATCATGCCCTGGGGCTCTTGCCAATCTCGGAAGCTGGAGTTATCGCTAGATAGCTTAGAAGAAGGAACTAGAAGTTTAGATGAGTTTGAAGGACATAGGGAGAGATGTAAGCCCATGAGAGAAGAGAGGTGTGAAATATTCTGTTCAAAGAATGAGTTTAGAGAAATGTTGGGTGAGTTGAGACTGAAGATGAGAACAGCTTGAAAGAGAGTAGCCTCAAGCTGGAGGAACTTGTAATCAAGGTCACCTTGATGCCAGCCATGAGAGAAGAGAGGAGGGCCAAGGAACACGGGTGGGGTTATTTTGAGAAGATGAAAGAGAAGGAGCCTGCAAGTGGCTTGCCCCATGTTCTCCAGTCTTTTCAGTCACTATTTCTATTTAAAAGTTTCCTTTTATATTTCTTTCTTGTTACCTTTTAACTAGCATGTCAGTTCCGCCTGCATTTTCTTCTGTTATGGCTTTGCCGGAATTGCTCAACCTTATCTTCTTTGGTGTTCCTTTATCCCTTTCTTCCTCCTCATGCTGAACTTTCTAGCCCTCTGCCTCTGGGTCTTCAGGATTCAAAACGACAACAACAAAAAATAAAAACAAGTCTTCCTTATTACTTTTCTGCTATCATCTGAAACCTTGGCTCTACCACCAGTATTTAGAACTTTATTTTTGCCATCTATTCTACAGTTGGCCTTAGCTATTTGTCCTCCAAGTTATTCTGAAATGGTGGCTTTTAAAGGTTTTATTTTATTTTTTGTTTTGTTTTGTTTTGTATTTTCTTTTTTATCATTGGAAGGTCTTTCAAACAAAATCTCAGTTGAAACCCTATATAGTGAGCGGGGGAATGTGGAACTGTTGTTATGATGTGAATGATGCCCCCTAGGGTTGAGCAGTATGCAACCTGTACAACTGTATGCAGTGCATGTAAGACATTTCTTTTTTTGTTTTTTTAAAGATTTTATTTATTTATTTTTCAGACAGAGATCACAAGTAGGCAGAGAGGCAGGCAGAGAGAGAGGAGGAAGCAGACTCCCCATGGAGCAGAAAGCCTGATGTGGGGCTCAATCCCAGGACCCTGGGATCGTGACCCAAGCCAAAGGCAGAGGCTTTAATTCACTGAGCCACCCAGGTGCCCCTGTAAGACATTTCTTAAACACACATTCAGATTCTCTTGTCCCTGTCTCTTATTCCAGTTACAGAAGTGGCAACCAGTTTTATGCAGACTTCAACCAGCCTCATACAAGTGTGAACTGATGGGGCCTTACCTCAGCCCCACCTCTCACTTCTGCCCTAGAACTTCTTTTTCCTTGAGAAGAACTCCTTGACATATGCATGCACAACCCAGAAATACAGGGCTGTCCCATGACTGAGCTTGACCAAAGGGAGATGAAAGTGGCTGGGTAAATCTCCCTGTCTTGCCCCAGGAAAATGGTCCTGTTGTGCATTTCTCAAGATTTGTCAGCTGCTTCATGGGAATTAAACACTCAGATGCCTATGCCATTGGCTAACTCATGCATTCTTTTTTTAAAATTTTTTAAAAGACTTTATTTATTTATTTGACAGAGATCACAAGTAGGCAGAGGCAGGCAGAGAGAGAGAGGAAGAAGCAGGCTCCCTGCTGAGCAGAGAGCCCGATGTGAGGCTCGATCCCAGAACCCTGGGATCATGACCTGAGCTGAAGGCAGAGGCTTTAACCCACTGAGCCACCCAGGCGCCCCTAACTCATGCATTCTTGCATTAGCTCTCCCTCCTTCAGCATTTCCCTCTCCCACCACTCATTCCTGCTCCCTGAAATCAAACTCTCAAATTAACTACTTTGACTTCTGCCTCTATCTGAGGCTTTGTTTTCTGAGGAACCAGCTGGTAACACCTCCTAACTCAACCTGCTGGGGGAGGAGAAAAGTACTTCCAAGGCACTCTGGTGATTCTTCTTCATTTGAAATGAGTGTTCTGGAATAAAGTTATGTTGAGACAGTTAGTAGGGATATCTTGACTGAAGAACTGTTCATTATTCTTGGAACTGGACACATTATTTGTATTTAGGTGCATACATGAAAGTTCAGCAGCAGAAATTGAAATGGGCCATTGTCATGGTCAGATCAATAGGTGTGGAAAACAAAGTGGATTTTTAGTGGGGAGATATAAAAGCTCTAGCCCCTTAGAGAATCTGCTTGGCCTAGATTGGAATTTTGCCTTCAATAACAGATGAGAATATGGGTTTAGGTCTCTAGGGCTTTCTATCTGCACAGCCTCTGAAAGTTTAAAAGCACACACACACACAAAAAATAAATAAAAGCACACACCATTAGCACTTGCCTCATCTTTCCTAAACTGGCGGTTGTCACAGTTCCTTTAAAGAAGTAAGACAGTGCCTCAGAAGATAGCAGTCACCTCCCACACCCCCACTCCCCCAGACACCCAGGATATATCTTGTGTATACTTAAGCTGTCTCTGACACACATAATTTCTTTTTCATCCCTGAGTAATCAGTCTTCTTTATCCTCTTAGCAAAGAGAATGGTGTATTTTTGTACAGAAAAGATTGGGAGGAAAGGAAAATAAAAGAAAGCCCCGTCCCCCAAGAAATACCAGTATAAATTCCCACAAGGTAGCAACAAATAAAAGACGACAAGGAAAAGCCACAGAAGCTTCTTGAATGAGGGTGTTTGTCAAGGGCTGGTTGAGGATCCACTTCTATTTTGAACATTTTGAAATTGTTCTTTTTTTTTTTTTTCCAAATTCTGTTGTTTAGGGGTTCATGACGGTGCTGAAACCCTACTGCTGTGAATAGGAGGGATTAGTTTCTCTATTTCAGGATTAAGGTCAGTCTTATCATCCACAGACTGCCACATCCTGTCAGCAATCCTCAGCCCTACGATCATTCTGCTCACGGTTCTCAAATCCTCCCTTGGGCTGCTGGCCTTGCAGGGCCCTAGACTTTTTCTTTTGAATATTACTAAAAGGGAAGACTATCGGCATGAGCCGATAAGACACATGGAGGGCTCACCCTAACCTTTCATTTCCATGAGATTCCTTTTTTTTTTTTTTAAGATTTATTTATTTATTTTATTTATTTATTTATTTAGAGAGAGAGTAAAAGAGAGCACACAAGCAGGAGGCGCAGAGGGAGAGGGAGAGAGAATCTCCAGCAGACACTGCACTGAGAGCAGAGGCTGATGTGGTGCTTGATCTCATGCCCCTGAGATCATGACTTGAGAGGAAACTAAGAGTCTGATGCTTAACTGAGAGCCCCACTCAGGTGCCCCATTTCCACGAGATTCTAAAGACACAGAGGAGAGTAGAAGACACAGGCCTATTTGAGGTGGCGGTAGATTGACTGTGAAGATAGCCATATTGTTCACCCTTCTCTTTGCACTACGACTTTGAAGATTTCCCCAATAAAAAATGGAGTATATTTCCCTATATCTTGCATTTGAACTGGTCCTGTCACCAGCTTTGGCCGATAGACTGTGGTAGAGGTTAAGCTGCCCAGGTGACCTGTAGTTGACCATAGTCACGTGTGGAACCCAGCCAAGACCAGAAGAACTCCCAGCCAATCCTAGTTCAAAATGCCAAACTGCAGAACTGAGAACTAAATAAATATTTCTTGTTTTAAGTCACCATGTTTTGGGGGCAGTCAGTTACAAAGCAGTAGAAAACTACTATGGAGGGTTCCACCATAGTTTTTGGATCCTTTGTCCAGTTTGCCTTATTATCATTATTGGTATTGGCAGCCATGAAAATAATATATAATATGAGGAGTACAACAGTTGAGTGTAAAACTCATTTGGGAATAACTCCCATTTTGGACATGAGCATTGGCAAAAGCAGTATTAATGCTCTTGACTTTAATGACCTGCTAGACATCAGAAAGACTGGTTGAACTTCAGTGGTGAAAAACTTAAAGCACATTTCTCTACAGCAGCATCTTGGGGGAGATGCTCAGAAGGTGGCATGTTTCTAATGAGAATATATTGTCTGAGGTAGGGCTTCCCCAGGAGACAAAGATTTCAGGGGAAGTAGTTTATTTGAGAAGAGATTCCAGGAAACATAAATGGTGAGGTGGGAAAGAGAGAAGAAAAGACAGCCAATAAATAGTGATAAGTACCAGGGAAGATATTGTGTGAAGAACTGGAGATTGATTCTGCTGAGGAACTCTGGCAGATAGGGTAGAACACACAGCTCAAGGCTACCCCAATCTGGGGCCAAGGAAACTGGGCATCTATCTACTCACCAATCCCCATCCACTCTTGGTTAAGGACTGCTTCCCAGGGCATTAAAACTTTAGCAGTTCTGGTGCTCTCTGTCCCAAGACAGAATTTGCAGTGTTCCTCACTGCAAACAAACTTTTATGAGTAGACGTAAGTGCTCAAGAGGATATGGGCAAGGCACAAGCAGTGTCTAGTAGAAGGATGATGGGTCACATTTTTCTGAGTTGCTTGTGGAGAGGATCATGAACTGAAGGCAGGAAACCTGCTGAACAGAGTGGTCTTGAAGCTGTGTTATGGCAAGCAGCTGCAGCAGTTAAGGACGATGAGATGGTGAGATGGTGAGATGGTGAGATGGTGGGTGGCAAACATCAGCTGGGGGCTCCCCACCTGGGATTGGGACTCTGGAGTAGATAACTGGAGCTTTGGCAACTAATCCTGGAAGTAGCTGTGGGCATTGGAGTTCACTGACTTGTTAATGGTTTACTTTTCTTTAGTTTCCTTGTTTCCCAAGTCTCCTACATTCTAGGAGATGGATTTGAGTTTCCAAATCCTAGACGGACAACTTGAGATATATGACTAACTTGCTTGAAGGTAAACTAGTATGTCAGCGATTGTATGAAGAGTGCCCAGAGCAAGGACCTTGAAGTCAACAATTTCTCCTCTCCTAAGAGAATTTAACTTGGTGTTCATTCCTTGCACACTGTTTGCTACATCCTCTGGGTTGCATCCTTCCTCCTTGAGCCAAGGATTTTGCAAGTTTCTTCCAGACAGTGTGGGAAATAGTTAAAACTGGTGTTGACTGAGTTGCAGAGGAGTAACTCCAGGATTATTAAATGACAAGATACAGTTTTTATGTTTTGTTTTGTTTTTTCTCACTCCCAAACCCTGCCTCTCAAATGACTTCACTCTGGACATATCGCTCTGGTTACTCCAAACCTTAAAGAATTCTCTACTTAAACTTTACTTATCTGTGAGGTCTTCCCCAATCATTCTGTCTTAAAATAACACCCTGTCCACCTTCTGCACTCTTTTTTACCCTTCACTGCTTACATTTCTGTGTGACACGTACCATCTGATACACTTCATACTTGATTTGTTGGTTTATCTATCTCCCTTAGCTTGAATATAAATTCAATAAATGCTTGAGAATTTTCCCTGTTCTCTCTGCTGCCTCTTCCCCTCCCCCTGCCCTGTGTACTCCCAATACTCATAACAGGATCTGGCATAAAAGCTCAATAAATATTATATGAATGAATGAAGGAATGAATCAAAGGTGTTCACTGACTTTTGAATAAGAAATCCAGCACATTTGTCTTTGCTGCTCTTTGTGACGCCAAATAACTCCTGGAGTTTCCTGGATGGTTGAACTGAGAGAGGCACAATCCTGGATTTCTCTTCCAAGCTTCCCTATAGCTTTGGAAGTACACATCTGGTTTGAGTCACACCTATATCACTTATTTGCTGAAAGGTCTTGTTCAAACAAACTATTAATTTCTTCTTCCACACAATGGGCTAATAATCTCCACTTTGTAACATTTTTAGGAAGGTTTAATTGAGTCGATACAAATAAGGCACTTAACACAGTACCTGGGATGTAGTAGATGATCACCAAGTATGAATCTTCTTCCTTTTCTCTTTATTTCAAGGGCAGTCATCAACTGGCTTCAAAGTTGGTCAAAAGAGAGGCTGGGAGAGGATATGAAAGAAGGAAAACTGAAACTAGAAATGGAGAGGCTCCATCCTAGGCTGCTCCTAGGATCTGGGACCACCTTTCACCTTTTGGTTGTTTGTAGAAGGGCCATGGATGAGGAGGGCAGAAGATTTTGCCTTTCCCTAATCATTATGTTTCTAATGTACTTGCTGAGTTGATTCCTACCCAGAGCTGATTCATTCCCAGGGAGTATGTCCTCTTTTAGCCAAAAGGAACTGACTGCATAACAATTGAGGCTAGACAAACACAATTATCCAAGGAAATGGTTTTCAGAATGAATTATGTGATGGGCCTTAAAGCAACATGCTTATATCTTGACTTTCATGTATCTAGTCTGGGGTTTTAATTACTCATACAATGTAGGAACACACCTGAGAGGAAAAGAAATTTGGGACAGAATTTTCTAATATGACTCATACATTGACCCCTTAGCAGCTTTGATATATGTAGAGAATACTTAACTACTTTCTCCATTTCCCAGCAGCCTCTCTATGACTTTAATTTTCAACAAGAAGTGTATTGTTATAGTCATTCCTCAGAATAACTTCCCTGAGCATCTGGTTATGTCTAGAACTTCTGAGGCTTGAGAAGAGGGTGAAGAACTGCAAATAGTTACTGAAAGTGATGAGTTTGTCATCACTGTTTCCACTAACTTTTTTCTAGCAACCCCCCAGAACTGCTTTCAGGGGTGAAATTATCTGGTGACCAATCAAGGCAACCAGGACAAGTTCATCTGTATCACTATTATGGAGTAAAAGAGAGAGGCAGAGGAGAAGATGGAGGTGAGGGAGATGATGGTGGTGATGGTGAAGGTGGTGGAGAAGGTGGAGATGAGGGCATTGGTGGTGGAGGCAGGTGGTGGAGGTGATGCTGGTGACTGGGAAGATGGCAGTGATAAAGATGGAGATGCTTAAGATATTAGGTAAGATGAGGGAGAGGTCATAGAGGAAGTGGAGAGGAGAAGGTGGTGGTAATCAAGGCAGCAGTGGCAGTGGTATTGGTAGGGCTAGTACAGGTACTGGTGGAGATGATGGTGGGGGGAATAGTGACAGAGGCAGTGATGGAAAAAATGGTGATGTCAAAAGAATCAAAAACATGTCTGCACAAAAACTTGCACATGAATGTTCACAGCAGCATAACTCATAATAGCTAAAGAGTGGAAACCATCCAAATGTCCATCAATGGATGAATAGATAAATAAAATATGGCATCCACACCATGGACATTATTTTGCCATAAAAGGGAATGAAGCTCTGTTACGTGCTACAACATGGATGGACCTTGAAAACATTATGCTAAGTAAAAGGAGCCAGAAACAAATCCATCACATACTGTATAATTCTATTTATATGAAATGCTCAAGAAAACAAATCTATAGACAGACATAAATCAGTGGTTGCCTATGACTGGAGGAAGTGGGATGGGAGTGACTGCTAATTGGTATGGGGTTTCTTTTTGGGGCATTAGAAATATTCTAAAATTTGATTGCACAACTCTGCTAGTATACTAACAACCATTGAATTATACACTTTAAGATGAATTGTATGGTACATCAATAAAGCTGTCAAAAAAGTGGGGGCAGCAGTGGTGTGGTTGTGAAGGGTTCACTTTTGGTGCTGGGATTGGATTTTGGAGAGAGGAAGGAAGAGTTGATCGATACCTGAATCTATGTAACCTAAATCTATGTAGGGTCAAGTCTGAGTACCACAGATTTTTTTTTCCATAGATGTTTTCTTCTATCTTCTGGAAAACTATATTTTCTCCCATAGCCAACACTGAATCCACACAGATATTTCTGAATAAAGCCAAGTGTCACCTGCCATTGGAATTGTGTCTAAAAGGAACATCTTTGGTTTTTTCCACACAGTGTTCTCAACACACAGAACTGGCTTCTCAGGAGCAATGGGAGGGAGTGGCCAGGCTTCCTTTTTTCACATGAATGCAAAACCAGACGGAGTCCATGAAGAAATTAAATCAGACATCTGGGGTCTATAATTTTTAATAATTTTAAACTAGCTACAAAATGTCAATCACTTCACAAACCGACAGAGGAGACAGGAGGAATTTAATATTACATGCTGTAATGATATTTATCTCACAGTTTATCTATATTTCATTCATTTATATTATTTTTTTAAAGATTTCTTTATCAGCTACTAAATATCTCAGCAATTTGGTGTGCATAGCTCTAGATTAAGCAACAGAGAATTGTACTGATAACAAACCACAGGGGGAAATGGTGATTAGTAAGAGTCAGCCTTATAAAATTTACATCTCCACACGGTTTCACAGCAAGATTGCTTTCTCCAAAACATAGCCTTCAAAAGCAGCAAACAAACCCTATATTACATTCATTTGACATAGTTCAGCCAAACGTCTACTTTGCTGGAAATGATTAAATGGTGAGTGTGTCAAATCCATCTTTTTTTAAAATTCTTTTTTTTTTAAAAGGATGATCATGATTAGTAAGTCTATATTATTGACAGAAAGAAAGTGACACTACTTCAGTTTTGCTGGTAGAACTTAATCTTGACAATGTCTCAATACTGAGCATGCTTTGTTGTTGTTTTGTTGTTTCTGTTGTTGTGTGTGTGTGTGTGTGTGTGTGTGTGTGTGTTTTCTCATCAGTATGCTACTGTCATGGAAAGATTTTGTTTAAGTAGGAATCTAAAAATCTATTTAGTTCTCATGCATAAATGCATAAATCACATCACTTTTAGTGCAATGCCTGTAATGTAATTCCACATTGTCTAATCATGAAATCATAAAGACAGATGACAGCCATGAGGAACCAAGGACAGCAAATTTTGGGAGTTTCAGAGCCTGACACCCAAAGAAAGGACAGTGGCAGTAGCTCTGTGGAATGTCACAGTTTTACAAGAAAAATACTGTGTATTGAAAGAATCAACAGCACATTGAGCATTCCTAAATTGTTGTCATTCAGCAAACACCACTGAGGAGAGAAAAGGAAAAATGAAACCCAAGACATTTTATGTAGGGAGTTAGAGCCACCAAATGACTATTATATACAACCTTTGGAAAGAAAGAGACTCAGAAAGAACAAAAGACACGTAATAGTTTGGGGAAACTGATGAATGACACAAGACAACATTCACAATGGGGGTGAACTGATGTGTGTATGTGTGCAGACCTACTAGGTAATATGATGAGAAAAGCATGAAGGTGCTATCTTGCCCAACAGCATTTGGAAGTGAACACAGGTGGGCACATTTAACCACTCCCCAGCATCTTTGTTGCACGTTGGTTGGCCTCATCAATTCTGGTTTTGTTGGAATCAGCCTAGAAGAAAGGGAAGAAAACAGAACTCAGGTTACCTTTGGACATTCCATTCTTCCTTCCGGGTCTGTTCAAATGCCCCCTTCTTGAGTGAAGGCATCTTTAAACTTCTGCCAGAATTGACCCTCTCTTCTTCTGTGATCCCAGAAATATTGCTTATGGTTCTATTTGGACATGGTCCTACATCTTAGTACTCATGACTGTTTCACCCTACCAGAGAGCATCCTTTTGAGGACAGGGTTACATCATTTATCTTTCTGTCCTGGAATGACACCCAGTGATGTCTCTGGAAGGCATTCATATTTGTGGATTGAGTTGAATTACCACCACTTATACAGTTGGGCTTAAATCATGGCTAACTTATTACCAGTGTCACGTTGGACCATTTACATAACATCTTGGGGCCTTGGCTTGCTTGTCTTGTGGCTGGGACAAAAAAGAATCCTGCTAACAAGCACGAGTGTCTATTATATCCCATTCATTCAACCTTGACATCAAGATTGATATTAACTATGAGATGTATATTATTATTAATTCCTTTGTCCAAATGAGGAAACCAGGCAGCATGGAGTCAGAGTCCACCTAGTAATCACAGTGTTAATTATTATAGTACTTAGGTCTGCTGTGAAAATGAAATGAGTCTGTACATATAATGTGCTTGGAATAATTTTTGCAAACATTAAGTGCTCAATATATTTTAAGTTGCAATTACTGTTATTGGGTGAAAACTCGACTTGTTTTCAGGATGTTTAATAATTTTAAGCTCCAATTCTAAAGACTCACTCCCATGAGTTTGACAATTGGCTTGTTTGTTTATTTACTTACTTACTTACTTATTTATTTTTAAGGAGGTTCCATTTTTAAGGAGGTTCCATACCCAACTGGGGGCTTGAACTCACAACCCCAAGACCAAAAGCCACATGCCCTACTGACAGACCCAGCCAGGTGCCACTTACCATTTGCTTGTTTTAACAAGAGCACTTTTACCATAATTTTGTGCCTTGACTGATCTCACTCTTTCAGTCAAATTTGCTGTATATGCAGCATGAAACCCAGAGCTGCTACCAGGATAGGCTTTTAAACTCCAGAAAATGAACTATTCCCAACACCACTGAGAAAGGTATGAGTGAGCAAGCAGGGACAAAGATGAAGATTCTGTTTATGCTGTTGTTTCTGTCTTATCATGACTGGTAATGGTGTCAGCCCCTCTCTAGCCTAGAAAGAGGAACACAAAGCTGAGAGACAGGATAGGGAAACCGAACTGCTTTTTTATCCACCTGCATTTGTTCAATGATCACTGATGCCTAGTTCCTTCCAATCTCCACCAAGCTGGATATACTTTATTTAGTTTAATTGTGAATTCCCAGCACATTTAGAGTTATCTATATTCAACTAGAAATTTGCCAAGTTAAAATAGAAATATTTCTATATTATTCATTATTCTGAATTATCTGGCAATGGTTTCCTACCATCTGTTTGGATAATCAAAAGTTGACTTTCGAAACAAGTTAAGATAGAGCATTAATTTTCTTTGATTGTTTTGGTCGATGGATTCATATTTTGGACCTTAGGTTCCTGATCTGGAAAATAAGTATTCTCTCCAATTTTATGTGGTTCTTAAATCTTCCCTCTTTAGCTATAAATTCTATGAGAAATAATGATACTTTGGTGCAAAGGAAAATTCTAGGCTCAGACCAATGTGAACTGTTTCTGCAGATTGAATTATGTTATTTTTCCAGACTGAATACTAAGGAAAGTTCAAATGGGGAGAAATTATTAATTTAAAAATGGATGGCATATCTAGAAATGAGAATTCTAGAACCTTTTGCATTAAGAATACACTGGTGAGCATTCACCTGGTGGCAGAAGGGGATATTTTGAAGTAGAGCATGAGATTATTCTCTGGACATCGTCAAAGGATCTAAAACAGACCTATGTTCACTGAAGTTCTGTGATTTCCACCTAAATTTTCTCTGAAGCATATCAAAATTCAAGCCCATATACCTTATGCAATAGGTACTACATCTTTATTATATAACAGAAATCGCATCTTTTAGGAAAGAATCTTGAGGTAAGCTCTTTTTAGATGTCTCCCTGGTATTTGGAGAATGCCTCTGTGTTCATTCTTTTTATATGCTTTAGCACTGTATTTATGGAATATACCCCACCCCAGTTTCCATATTTCTACTTAGAGAATCTTAAGCTTATTGGCATACCCAAGATATAAACACATGATTTGCCCTTGTGAGAAAGCAAGGATGATCCCCACAGAGCCACTAAGAGAGTTAGAAGGAGATCATTAGCCCATCCTTCTGAACACTCTCGAAATCTCAACTTCAGACCATGGCAGGTAGCTTTTAGGCCCCTGCTCAGAATTCCAGAAGTGGTTGCTTGTTACCCTACATGGTAGTCCCATTCTCATCTGAGGTTTGAATTGTTCCCTTATTATCTTTCAGAGAAGAAATCAGGTCACGAAGTTGGTGAGCAGGAGGAAATGCCACTGGAACTGAAGATCTTAGTTTTCAGCTGCTGGGTTTCATCATTGATAGAATTCAAATGAAAGCTAAATCTTCAGCCTCACTATATTTCAACATGTGTGTGGCATCTACCACTGACAACTTTATTTATTTATTTATTTATTTTTTAGAGAGAGAGAGAGAGAGAGAGCGCG
>ML111325.1:55714-101187 GCA_003697995.1 Taxidea taxus jeffersonii
TGTGTAACTCAGTATTGATCAGGCAAAATATTGTGCGATCAGATATTTTTAATAGGGAGCACATAGAGCACAATAGGGCAAAGTGTTTCCTTTATGTCTGCTCTTTTCTTTTCCAAGTCAGTGGAGGATTCTTGGGTACCAAGAAACTCAATGTTTAGCCTTAGGATTCAAAGCATCCTTCTCTGCTCACGAAAGCGGAATGAATTATTAAAAAGAAACTCAGGGTTTTAGGCTCAAAACTTCAGTATCTCCCAGGGCATAAACTCATACAATGTAAGATTAGCCAACTAGAATTGATTATAGATGCACAATTACCAGTAAAGCTATAATGTATCTATTGCTTCCTTGTTGGCATTTTGACATCTTAGATTATAAGCAATATTCAGGACTCTACTGATTGGGGAGGTGGCAGAATACAAAATCGTAGAAAGTATGTCAGATTTGTGTAATGTGGGATATCAGGTTTTGGTGTCCCAAATCTTTTTATAAAGGCTATCCAGTGTTTCTTTTGGTATCCTTCCAGTCTCAAGCCCCTAAACCCATCCCTTCCCATTCTGTCCTCTTCACTTTTCCTTATGCCTCTTGTTGACACCAGGGGGTTTTGTCTTAGAGCCACATCTGGTGTCCTTGTGTGAACTCAACTTCATCAGACTATGCTTTCTATTTTGAGATCTGGACATGTGAACTGTTGAACTGGAAATGGAATCTGGGCCTTTTTGAACTATCATTAAAGTGCTGGCATTTATAAAATCAAAGCTTATATTCATCTTCTGGTTAAACTAAAATAAGTATTCTTTCCCTTATTTCCTGATTCTATTCCTACATCATCTCTTGACAAGCTCCTAACCAATCTTCAAGACTGGATTTGATTTTTTTTTTGAAGATTTTCCCATTGCTTAACTCTTGAAATCTTTCCTCATCTAACCCTACTTAGCATTTTATGTGTGGCTCTCTTGGCAGATTATCTTTTGTGTGGTAGTAAATTCAGCTGGAGGCTCACTGCCTCCTGTAGGCTGTGAGTTTCTTAGCAGTGGGGATGATGTCTTTCTCATCTTCATGTCCTTTGGAGCCTAGCACAAGTCCTGAAACAGAGGTGCCTCTGAAGAATACCTGCTAGATTAAATTCTATCTTCTTATGTACTTATATGTTGTGAATTTTTGTCTAGGAAAATTAAGGGGGAAATTTCCACCTATCAGGATGCCTGAATCCCATGTCACAGTTTGAGGGACTTACTATGCTGTTTATCCCAGTGGCATTTCAGAAGAAGTAATGAACAATGGAAGCTTACTGACTGCCACAAGCTTACCTTCTCCATGATCCTGTCGATCTGGCGATTCTGTGTATCGATCTCATTGCCCATATCCAGGGCCATGTGACGGAGGTTTCCAATGATACCGCTCACCTGCTCCAGGTTCTCATCCATTTCATTTTCTCGGGCATCATTTGTTACCCTGGTAGTCAAAATGCAATTCTTTAGCAGATAGAAAATGTGAAAAAATTCAAATACTATGGACCCAAAGCTCAGGGAAACTCTGGAGACCCGTAGGTATCAATCCCATGCATCTTTAATTTCTGTTCAAAATGAGTACATTTTGGCTTTTATACATTAGAAAATAATTTTTATTTATTTAATTATTTACTTAGTAGGCTCCAACACAGGGCTTGAAGTCATGACCCTAAGATCAAGACCTGAGCTGAGATCAAGTCACACCCTTAACTGAATGAGCCAACCAGGTGCCTCTAGACTATAATTTTAATATCTATCTAACTATCCATTTATTTATTTATTTTTGGTGGGCAGCAAAGCAAAATTTATTGAGAGATAGCAAAACAATAGTACAGAGTTCCCAGGGAGGAATGGGACCTGAAGGGGTTTGCCCTTGGAAAATAATTTTAAAATCTCATTTCTGAACCCTTGACTTTCTATTTTTTTTTTTTTTTTACTTTATTTAAGCTTTATTTAAACATATGATGTAACCCCACCACCCTCACCCAACCCCTCTTTCCCCCACTCCCCTCAGTTTGTTTTATGACATTAAGAGTCTCTTTTGGTTTTTCTCCCTCCCGATCCCATCTTCTTTCATTTTTACTTTTCCTACCACTTTAACTCCCACCCCCGTTGCATCTCCACTTCCTCATATCAGGGAGATCATGTGGTAGTTGTCTTTCTCCAGTTGACTTATTTCGCTAAGCATAATACGCTCTAGTTCCATCCATGTCGTCGCAAATCAAAAGAAATGAAATCTTACCATTGACTTTCTATTTTTAAAGAAGGCACATTAAATAGATTAATTTATCTATTTCACTCACTTGCACCAGCATGTCGGTTCCTCCCTATGATCATATGTTTATCCCAATTTTCATTTTTTAAGAAAAAATTATTTTAGTTGAGTGGATTGGGTCAGAGAATGAAGATGGAACTACTTAGAAACTGTATTTTTCTTTCTGAAATGTCAACCAAGGTCTCCAAGAGTTAAATTGAGAATGAAAGAAAAGGCTTGTTGTGTTAAGTCAGAGAATTTCTCTGCTCATCTTCTTTCCCATTTGAAACCAAAATCGCTGGGAAGCGTAAGGATAATTACAGTCTGCCCCTTAATCCTGCTTGCTCCCAAGATCCCCAAACGGAGCTACTTATTCAAGATGATTTCTACTTGCTCTGATTTCATTGCAGTGGGGGTGGGTTGGTGGCATTGTGAATAGGTGATTTTGTAGGAAAAAAGTGTGACAAAAGATTATTTTTTCAGTTTGGGAAGGAAGGGGATGGCTCTCGAAGTGCCTTACCACCTTGCCATTTTTTTCACAGCTCAGCTTGAAAGTTAAGAAGGTAGTAACTCTTTATTGCAAATGGTAAGTACTCATTCTAGGATGTTCTGGCTAAGTAACATTTCCCACTGCAGATGGTGATAGGCTAAATGTTCAGAGGGGTTAAATCCCATCCCCCATGGTAACTCCCAGTATAGACTGGCCCACAAAGGTTTTAAAGCAGCCTAAACCAAGAGAAATTAAAGGGGAACTTCCTAGCTTTCTTACCTACAAAAGAAGCTTATTTAAATGATTATCAACAGCTAAGGCATACTTCTGGTTCCAGGATTCTCAATGCTGATGATATATTAGAATCACCTGAGAAGCTTTAAGAGCCCAGATGCTTGGGTCTCACTTTTTTCTTTTTAAGATTTTATTTTTTATTTAAGAGAGACAGGGAGAGAGAGAGAGAGAGAGAGCGTGTGAGTGGGAGGAGGAACAGAGGGAGAGGGAGAAGCAGACTCCCCACTGAGCAGGGAGCCCAAAGTGGGGTGGGGAGGCACCCCAGGACCCCCGATCCCAGGATTATGACCTGAGCCAAAGGCAGACATATAATTGACCGAACCACCCGGGTGCCCCTCAGTACTGATGTTTTTAAAAAGCAGCCTCAGGTCATTCTAATGTGCTTCCAGGATTGAAAACCCTTGGTCTAGTTTCCCTGGGAGCAGATAGAAACAAGAATAAAATTGTCATCTGTGAGGCTCTATGTAGCTATCTGGACTTAATACCTACGTGACCATGACCTGTTACTTGAATCTGGGTTATTGGCTGGTAACATCAGCTACAATGGCCCAGGGATAGATAGATATACATCTCTGTACTACTCTAGCCACTAGGCACCCTAGTCACTACTGAGTCCTAGTAGTAGCCTCTAGAAAGGGATAGGTTTTTTAAACTTTCTTTTCTTTTTAACAGGAACATTTGTCATTATTTCCTCTGTTTTCTAGTTTCCCGAAAGCTGATTTCTGGATAGGCAGATTTGTGTAATTTGAGATTTTTAAATATGTCTTTAAGTTGGCTTTTGCTTCCAGGTCCCACAGGAAATCAGAAGTCAGGGATGCTTGTTATTCTGTATTTGTCTTCCCAGATCCATTCTCTGACCTGTTTTGCTCTCTGCCAAGAAATGCTGACCTCTCTCAGCTGCATCACCCAGATTCTCTTAATGCTCAGGCTTCCAGTAGGCTTTGGCAGATGTCCAGTGAGATATTGGAGGGCAAGAGGAAAGAGGAATGGGGGCATTTATTTCCCTTTCTCATTTCCTGCTATTTTGCAACAGCTGCATTTCTCTGTAGCCCCTCCCCCACAGTGTTAACTACTGTCGGGTTCTGATAACAAAAACCTCAAGACTCTTCCAGCTATTGCTAGTCCGCAAATGCTTTACCATCGCTTGTTATCAACCTGGCCCACACCTCTGTAAACAATGTCTTTAATAAGTTCTGTTCAATTCCATCTATGAAACGAGACACCTGTTTACTGCCACATCGATGCCGGTCACGGTCATGTGACTCCCTTTGTCTGATGAAACTGGCAAACCCCACAAGGCTTGATAAGTGCTTGTATGTTGGAGTCTGCCCCTTTGGAATGCTGCCACCACCATGGGAGAAGCCAGGGCTCTTTGCTGGAGGGACCACACGGGGGAGAGTGGAGGTGCCCTGCCCTAGCCAACCCTGAGATGAGTGCCTGAGACCATCTAGGGCCATTGTGCATCCACCTGCATGGAATGAGGGAGCCCAGGAGGGGCTCTTGGCAGAACTGCCCATCCGACATACACATTCATAAGTGACCAGTAAAATGGTTGTTGCTTTAAGAACCACCCAGCTGGGAGTGATTTGTTACTTAACCATGGACAAGGGCTACAGGGCTGGCTGCATGCGGCTCACCTCCGAATGAAGCCACCACTGATGGCCATCTGCTCCCGTTCGTCCACCACACGAGCAGGCTGGCTGGCCACCACACCATCCTGATTATTGCCCCAGGCTTTTTTGTAAGCATCACTTGATTTAAGCCTATGCAAAAAAGAGGGTGAGTGACAAGGCAAGGGAGTGGAGCATCAAGCTCACAACAATGGTCACCTCTTCAAGCGAAGAACCGAACCAAGCAAATGGGTTTTAATTCGAGGCATCAGAGAATACCGATATATCATGATCTGGACCCAAAGAGTTAGCCACCACCATGCCTCAGCTACTTAGCATTTCATTTCCAATTGAGCCAATTGCAATTGTCAAGACTGCAACCTTTGCCCAAAGGTTGTTCTTGTTTTGGTCTATTTTTGTAGTTTAGTTGGATTTAAGACAAGGATTAAGGTAGCTGGAGGACTTTCAGTTCTATTTCAGTGACATGGTTATATTTTGAGACACAAAACACACAGAAAAACATACTGGCAGACAGACACATAACAAGACTGCCAAGTAGAGTGTGTACATCACACCACAGCAACACACTGTTACCAAGAAAAACATACTCGACCAAGTTTTGACACACCATCATGCAAAGATTCCCTGTTTTAATTTTTCCCCCCAACGCATGTGTGGAACTAACTCTTCCAACTCTGCATGAAGGACATAAAGGGTTGGCGGTTGGCCAAGGGTGGTGGTCTTTGAGTTGCCTCGAGAGTGATTTGAATTAGATAATATATCGGTACTTCCAAACAGTCACCATACATCTAGTCGATGTACAAACCTTTGTCCACAGAGACAAAAAGTAAAAGAGGCATAGTGAAATGAATGCAGGAAAATAGAAGAGAGAACAAGCCATCTAGCACCAGAAAAGGAAATCCCTCTATGTCTTCTTCATGCACCAGCTACAGGCATGAGTAGAAAGTGAAGCATTCTCATTTAAGCCAAACTACTCCAGAAGTTGGCCATTCTCGAGAAAGGCACTAGCAGGACAGTAATAGCCTTCATGTGGATTTGAAACGCAGTTCAATAGCTTCTTTGTCAGGCTGGGGGGATGGGGTGGGAGTATTTACCAACTCCTATTTCAAGCTATCCTGGGATGTGGCAGGGGAGAGTGGTCTGGAACTGCTGTGGTCTCCACGGGCCATATTTCACTGAGCTGCCTTGGAGACAAACTTAAAATCCAGGCATACCTATTGTGCCCAATAGAAACATGTGCAGCATATTTTGGTGGGTGTGTTGTAATTTAAGGCAATCAAAGATGTTTTTACGTTCTTTGCATAGTAGAAACCACATGCTTTTCAGTCCAAAAACAAGAGAACTTCCTGTGGTCCCATTTTCCTATTTCCTCTTGTAAGACACCAGAATTTACACCCCCCCCCTTTTTTTCTTACACTGGAGGATCACAGGCATCTATTACAAACTGGCTCTAATACTAATATTTGCAGACTGGGGACCAAGTAACCCTGGAATAAGCCGGAAAATTGTACAAATGGAATTTCAGCAACTCCCACAATCTAGTGTATAATGCCACAGCCCTCGGAGCTGTCAGAATTGGGGCCACTCTGTGGGACAGGATCCAAAAACTAATTTAATAGAGCTTAGAGTCTGGCTTTGTTTTCTTTCCGACTCCCCGTTCCCTCCCTTCTCACATTACAAGAAGTTATATGGACCTCGTGAGGTTTTCTGCTATGTAAGATATCTGGTATACCATCTTTGGCAAAGTCAAGGGGGTGGGAAAGTTTGCGTTTCTGAAAGAAGGCGAATCACTGCACCCACAATGCTGCACATAGACTCACAGAACTGCCGTACATCTACCATAGTCCTTTGAAACATGCCGAGACAGGGCGAAGCCCTCACAGAGTCTGGGGCACCACCAGCCACTGCGTTGTGACACATGGTTTTTAAAGCATTATTTACACACAATAGGGAACATTTCACTCAAGCTTTGAAGCTCAGTTAGGGTCTCTTGTGCCAACTACTATGTGGAATGCATAGGGGCTATGATTTCATCTCAACTTTAGAATCCATCCCAGGGCAGGGCCTGCCTCCATGCCTTCTCCACACAGTACATAAATGGGGGAAATCGTGTCTGTGGGAATTCATCATAAGACAGGTGGAAATCTCACCTGGGGGGCAAGCGGCCACGGAAAAGGATATACAGTTAAGTCTTGACTAACTGGAATGCGTAGCCATGAGTCATTTTGGTGAATGGCACGACTTTCTTATTAACAGTGGGCCATGGAGGAAAATTAGGTTTCAGGGGTGATTGCTGAATATCTGTTAGATTCTCAAGACACTTTCCTGCCTTAGAGTCTTAGGGTAGTGAACATGACCGAATTTTTCCTTGGTTATGGTTTCACTTGATGTGCCCGATGGCCTTTCCTCTGAGGATCAACCCTTATTGTTTGGTCCCCATACGTGTGGAAGTTACAGGATGTAGACTGAGTGATAGAAAGCGAACCGCCTAGATTGCCCTTCAAGAGAAAACATTTTAAGTCCCCGACGTGATCCCCCAGCCCTTTGTTCAACTGTCTCTTTTTACTAACAGTGGAAGGAAGCAAAAGTATAAATACATTTGAGAGTTCCAGGCAGCTGGATTCCAGTTAATCAGGCTTTACTGTAGATCATTCTTTTAAAACAGTTTTAAATTTATTTGTAAATCGAGCCCCTCCCCCTCCTAAACAGGAAGTGGGATATTTTAAATCAGCCTCAAAGTTTAAAGGATGTGAACGGTCGTATAATCAGCTAGAAATGACATCAATTGCTGTTCTAAAAGCTAGGATCAGGAGAGCTTTTAGGAAAAAGACTTCTGTTCAAAGGGAAGTGGGAGGGGTGAGGGAGGCTGGGTTACGGGTTTAATTTTCCAAATGCATGTTGGACAATCCACTCATGCATTTTTTTTCCACTGCTAGTCAAATAAGACTATCTTCCAGAACCCTCATTTTCAGGTTCCTTCTGTTGTAAACCTTTATAACCACATGTCACATTTCTGCTACATTCCAAAAAAGCGTTGCAGAACCTTGAGAACAACTGAATGTTTTGTGATGTCGTGCATGCAAAATCTATACATTTCAACATTTTGGTCAGTGTACGGGTAGATCTTCCAAGAGGAAGAATTTCAGAGGGATGGGTCCAATTTGAGTAAGGCTTGAGCACCTCTTGCTGAAGGGCTCACAATCTCTGTGCTGGGTGCAGTTGGGGCATCTACAGTCTAATTGCTGGGCAGATTTGGCAACTGGTGGGGCAATCTCTGTCATACTCTCTGTCTTACGGATGCTCACTTAGGCCAAATTACCTGTCTCTTTTGCTTCTGGAAAAATCAAATCTTGAACATAGGTATTTCTCAACTTCCAAACTTACCCCACAATCTTTTCTAGCTCTGCAATTTTGGCTTTAGGGTGGTGGGAAAATAAAATTTCCTGGGTGCCTCTTTCTTGAGGCTCATCTCTGTCTCAAAGTACACTTTCTGGAAAATGTTGAAACGTTCGTCAATAAAAGTTGCTGACAGTGAAGCTTTCACTGTAGTATGCCTGATTTTTAATGCATCAACAGTAACTCCCACTAATATCATCTATGCTATGAGATGAATGCATTGGATACGGTATTGATCTGTTGTTCTGCATGCCACATGCTCATCCTGCCTTTGTGCTTGGCAGGAATGAGCTTGTCAAGGCTTGGAGATGGGCCTTGGGAAACCAAAGCTTCAGGCAGGCAGGCAGCACCTACTTGTTACAGGGACACACACAAAGCCCGCAGAATTTTCCTAGGTCCGTCAAATTCTTTTCTGCTTCTTTCATGTCCTTATTGATTTGGTCCATCCCTTCCTCAATGCGTTCCAGTTGTTCTGATTAAACACAAGTATTTTATCCCCACAGAATGAAGCAGATGGAAAAGGACAAAGAAAAAAAAGACAAAACTTCAGACATTCACTTTGACATTAAAAAAGAAAAAAAAATCAAAAGAAAGAAGAAAAGAAAGAAAACTGGACGCCACAGATTAGAGCTGGTACCCAGTACCTACTTGTTACAAGGACATATGAAAAGGCCACAGCATTTCCCTAAATCTTTTAAATTTTTCTCGGCCTCCTTCATGTCTTGGTTGATATGGTTCATGCCTTCTTCGACACGATCGAGTTGTTCTGGTTAGGACAAAGGGATGACAGTGTGGAATGAATTTTTTGGGGGTTTCGAACAGAACATGAGAAATGACTATGTGGAGCAGAATTTGAAAGAGAAAGATATTACAATGCATGGTCCCAGAGGATGCATTGCTGGAACCTGCTGCCACTCTACCAGGCACAGGTGGAAGGAAATGAACAAAAACGATGCTTGAAATAGTTTGCAATTCAGACATGATGGGATGGGGTATGTGGGCCTGTTGGATTCTGAGTGTCCAGGAAAACAGCACAACCTATTCACTTACTCAGACACCAGCGAAACCCAAGGGAAAGAAAAACATGGTGTTAATGTTTTAGGAATTCAAGATTTCATGCTACTAGAGAAGGTACCTGCTTCAGCTTTAAATATCTCTATCTTTTGGTTTTAAGCATCCTCCACCAGGTAAGGGTAGCAAATAGAGTCAATCTTCTTTGGGGAAAAGAACAACAATTAAGGTGATAATTAGCAATGGGTATCAGATCTTTTTTTTTTTTTCCCCTATTGGGTGGGCTGTTCTCTAGAACAGGGACAACAGTTCTTGGTTTTTGAATCCTTAACTCATAGACACTGTTTAAAAAAAAAAAAAAAAAGCAACATCAGCAGAGTAATGTTCCAAGCACTGGGACATTTAAATTCCTCTCTTCATCCTATGATTTACTTGCTATGAAAGTTCTGGAAGGCATTTCACTTCTCTGCTCCCTGATTTCTCAGGCTCTACAGTGGAGGAGGGGGCCATGTTAGATCCCAACCCCAGGCAGACAGCAGTGAGAACAAACACATGGGTGTCTGGAGTGGGTGACAGGCTGGAACACAGAACAGTTACCGAGTCATCTCTTCCAGCAAAGCAGACCCGAGTGCATCTGAGACGTAGATCGATAGCCATAAAACCAGCTCATGCTTCTAGGTGCCACGGTTACGTTCACTAACTTGATTAATTTTTCAAAAGTTATGGCACCACATTGACTAAATTACAAGTTCAATGAAGGGGTTTTTAGAACAGCTTTTAAGACCCTTAAAGGAAAGCAGCAATGTGATGAGTTGGCTGTCAAGTTACAACACCTAATCACACTTCCATCCCTCTTTTCATCTACATTTCTATGCACACCTGCCTGTGCCTCTGGGAATAAAGTCTTGATTAGAATAAAACTGATAAATCTATTTCCAGTCTAAAGGCAGACATAATCACTTAGAATTTCACATTAAATTGTCCAGTGGAAATTATCATTACAAACTAAGATAGGTTCCTTATTGACCAAAACCGGGGAGACTGTCCATTAGGAAAACAAGAGGCTACTGTGTTTCTATCTAATGGGTCTAAAGAATAGAATCCAGCTTAGAGAATCTGCTACCAGTGCCGTACTCTTCAAATGATGGATGAAGGCAAGATTTAAGTGTCTCTCCAGCATTGGATAGCTGGCGAGAAAAACAGTGTTGTGCTGGTGAACTTCTGCTGGGTAAGCATAGGTCTAGTAATGTCTTTAAGAAAATCTTAAAAAGAACAAAATAAAATAAAATAAAAAGGATGGCAAGTCTTTACATTCCAGAAGATTTTGTGCCTTTATGAAGACTTCTTTCCAGTTCCCTTTAAAGAATGTAATAAATTAGCCTGCAGATAAAATTAACTACTGACAATGGGGATTGATAGAGAGGAGGAGCTCAACATCGTCAAAAGGAAGAACCATGTTAAGTACAGACAGAAATCCCAATGGAATAATTGCTAATAGCTTCCTGGAGTGCTGGGTGGAGATGGGATTGAAGGAGCATCTGGACTCAGGGAAAACATGTCGCACTCCACTAATGACAGCTGAAATACACAGAATAAGGCATGGGCGTACAAATTCAGGCCTTTGTCCTTCCTGAGGAATTTTTCTGACAGCATTTCAGGAGCACCACCCACTGTAGGCCCAGGGATTAGGAGGTAATAAAAATAAAATGTAATAAAATAAAAACGTAAATTGATCCACAAGTGCTGTGTTTCTGAACCAGTGAATTCAAATTAAAATATAAAAACAAACAAGCTGGTTGCAGTCGGAATTTCTGTGAGCTTCATTCTATCACAGGTTGACAGACTATTAGGCAAAGGTCATAGCTAAGAGAGGGATGCTGAAGCTCTTTTAGAAAACAATTTTATAGCTACCAATATTGGTTGAACTTATCACTTCAACACAATTATGAGCCAAAACCTTAATTTAAAAAATATTGTGGTGCCATTTTGTCAGTGGTATTCTAACTATTCATCTTTAGAAGATACCATGTTAGGTTTGTGGGTGTTAGGCATATTGAGACCTCATGGCTTTTCAATGGAATTCTGTGAGGACATCTCTTAGGAAATGCTTGAAAATAACCAATATCTTCATTCCATCCTGGTGTGACCAGCAGCATCTCACCGGCTAATGCGATGCACTGTCCACAGCTGACCGCTCCTTACCTCCCTAGGGTGTTTCTGGCTGTTTTCTATCTATTCTTGGAGACTCAGGAGGACAATAATATTTTGAATTAGGAGAGGCATTCCAGTATGATGACACTATATGTTGAGGCAAGAGATTGTACTTTCTTTTGTCATGTTTGGATGACTGGTTATTTATGAGAGATCCACCAATGTGAGGATACTCAGGGATCTAAGTTTAGACATTTTTTTTCTACTAATCTTACTTAAGCAAGGCAACATGAGGCCCTTAGAATCCCCAACCTGGTTAAACAACAAACATTAGAAGAATAGCAAGATGTCAAAGGTATTGACCCAGTGTACAAGACTACACGAGTATAGTCAGTTACCAGATGCCACCTACGTGATTGCCATTATCCTTAGCACTGATGAACATTTGGAAATTCATTACCTAAATTTAAATAGTCACATGTGGCTAGTGGCTATCATACTGAACAGTGCAGCTTTCATCATTCATAACAGATATTAGTGTGTAGACTTTAGCAAGAGGAATGTTTTCTCAAATGCTACCTTATAGTGCCATGAACCTTTTAAGAAAGTCAGCAGGAACTCTAGAAGAGGCCTTACTTTGCCCTTCCTCTGTCAGGCAGAGGTCAAAGATTTCACTGTTTAGCTTGGAGTAGATCCCATGGGATTTTCCCAAGGGCTGCATGTTCAGCATTGAAACAAACACATAACCCAGTAAAGAGCAAAAGGAACAAGAGATAAGGAGGTGAAAGATTAAATCATCCCATATTAGTGATAAGGTGGTTTCATGGTGATTTCACTTTGAAACAAGTTTTCTAGAAGGAATAAAAGTCCCAGGACTCAGTACATTTCCAGGGCCCTCTGTCATGCTCAGTGCTCCTTGGTGTCTCCTGATACCTGGGTATAAAACAAGACTCCCATAAAGAATTTCTGAATGCAACCATTTAGCTGGACAACCTGGAATGGTTCTTTGGAAGGATGTCTGTTTCTTGAAACTCCTGTGCAGCTGCAGGAGAGAAGCAATCAACATTTTTGGTGCTGAGGCATAGACAAAATTAGGAGAGCATAACTGGAGAGAAATTTTAAAGCAACTAAACACAGCATATGCAGAATGAAAATGCATTTACCATGACAATGAAGACAGTTGTTGACTTAGGCTCATTCATCATTTTAAAAGGTCCTAATCACCTTATAATATAAATGGAACATGTACCGCTTAAGACAAGGCAGAAGCCGCTCACTTTGTGGGGTTTTACAGTTGTGTGTTTTTTCTCAGTATCATTGTGATCACCATGAATCTGGTAAAACCAAGGCTAGCCTACGAAATACGTTTACTGAGGGATTCAGCATTTACCGTGCTGTGGCCACAAATGAAATGTTTTAGCTGAGAATATTAACTATCTTGTGGGGGAAATCTATTCTTCTGCTTCCTTTCTCAGAAAATAATATATAGATGTTCCTGAGAATCATTTGTGCTTAAGAATATATTTTTGTATGGAGATTCTGGCAAATTTTATCTCGAGGTTCTCTTCATCAAAGTGCCATGAAATTTGCAGCTCAATTTTTTTTTGTACTGTACTGTTTTTATTTTATTTATTTATTTTTTTATTAAGTCTGATTAGCCAACATAGAGTACATCATTAGTTTTTTTTTCTTTAAGCTTTTTTATTACATATAATGTAACCCCACCACCCTCTCCCAAACCCTCTCCCCCCTACCCCACTCAGTTTGTTTTATGACATTAAGAGTCTCTTTCGGTTTGTCTCCCTCCTGATCCCATCTTGTTTCATTTTTTCTTTTCCTACCACCTTAACCTCCACCCCCATTGCATCTCCACTTCCTCATATCAGGGAGAGCAGCTCAATTTAAGCACGTTATTCACTTTCTCTCTTTTTCATTCCAGATTTGTATATATTATTTTCCAAGTCTTTATGCCAATGCTTTATAGTATTGGGAAGAAAGCATTACTTTGAATCTTTCTCAGAACTTTCCTCCAATTATCCTTCTCCCTTTTCTATCCTCTTCACACGCAAATTAATAAGGTGGAACTCCTAATTATTTGAGTGCATATGTATCAGTTTAACTCTGAAAATGTGGTACCACTCTTCTACATGGGCACCTGTGGGTTAATTTTAAAAAATTATTTGCTATGTCCAGAGTTTCAAAATCTGGGACATCGTTAGATGGATCATACCAGCAACTCTTACAACATAGCAAATTTATTTGGGGAGTTCTGAAGACTGCCACTGCTATTGTAATTCCTTCAAAACACAACTACGTCACTAGGCTCAGTTGTTTGTGTCTAAATCGTTGACAATTTGTATTTTAAAAACTGTGGGGAAGTGTTGGGGTTGATGTTAATTATTTAAAAAAACTTTTTTCTCTTGATTTTTTAATTGGTTGGCATATATTTATGGACAAAGCTCAATACAAATAAATAATATAGAAACAAAAGTCTTTATATGACAGCCATGATGATGTGCCCCTCAGATCGCCCTTCAAGAGGGAATTTGTAGTTGCTTCACATGTTCAGTTGCTACACCTAAGGGATCCACCAAAGTATTTCCACGAAGACCAGGCTGTTGCTTGGGATGCTTCTAGCCATGAGCTCAGCCATATGGCTCAGCCATAGCCATGAGCACAATGGCATCACTAGACCTGAGCCATTCCTGCCTATGGTGAGGCTGCTCCATTGGGTTTTCTTAGCTCCTGGGCTCCCCATCAGCCTGACTGACATTTTCTCAGAGCAGCACTGGAGTCTGAGACTCTCTCCTGAATCCTCTCTGCTCTGTTCCTCTTAACAAGTTGTCAGACCTGCATCAGTCAACAGCTTTCCCCATCTACTCCTGCTCCTCTTCCCTTAACCCATCACAGGCATCCATAAGAGATCTCATACACTTCTGACTCAGCATTTATTCCCAGAGGACCCCAAATGATACATTTTTCCAGTCCCTCCCTGCCCTGCCCTAACTCATCAGAAGGTGGTAAAGATTTATCTCATTTAGTGTAATATTGAAGAATATTTGTTTTATGGCCAGTCCATAGTTCATTCGGTTGGTCTCTCCACTGACAGATATTTAGGCTGTTTCCAGTTTCATACTTTTAAACACAATAGCTGTCAATGTATTTCTGCAACATGTAATTCTAGGAGTAGAATGTCTTGGTCAAAGAGGGGTGTACATCATGATTTGAAAATATTATCCAATCACTCTTCAAACATACATATCAGTCTAAAATACCTATCTGTACATTAAAGATCACTGTTTCCCCAAAATACTCACAGCATTGGTGATTATCAATTTTAAAAATTTGTGTGAGTCTGCTAAAGAGTGGCATTTCATTATTGTCGGTTGAAACATGGTTTCATATGTCTGTTTATAAACTGAGGATTTATATCTTACATCAATTTGCTTGTAGGTTGTTGCCCTTTTCTCTGGTCATGTGCAAGGTCTCTCTGTGTTTTAGGAAAATGCCTTATGTCTGTTATCTGTACAGCAATTCTCATGCCCCACCCCATTTGAGGTTTCTTTATTTTGAAGTTTGTGTGAATACATTTTACATTTTTATCTTTGACATTAAAAAATTTCTCATGACTCCTAAGAATTTTCTAATGTTTTCAAAAACATAAATAAAGAGAAAAAATTCTCAACAATTTGCTTGTTATGATAAGAATTCAGGATAGAATCAGCTAGCTAACTTATGGCTACAATTAAATAAGCATCACCATACTACTAGATATGTTGATACAAAAAATATTATCCTTCTAGATTCCACTTTAGAGTACAGAGATGCTTTTCATGGGTTTTCTGATTTTCATTGCTTTTAGCATTTCCATAATAATTACAAAACAATTTAAATATTTTAAATGGTTCGATTCCCCGTTTTCCAATGATCTCCCTCAGCTTATATCCTGTTGAAGATCTAAAAGGACCTAGTTTAGTTACTTGAGGAATCCTCATGCTGACTTGGAAATCAAAACTGTCAGATAATGAATTAGGATGGTCACAAGAAATGGATATATTATTCTGTCATCCTATCTAGGAATTACTATAAGAAAACTAAGTTTATGGGGAAAAACTGGGGATAAGGAGGATCAGAGAATTCTCAAACTATCCAAAATACTATCATTAAAAGAAAAAAAATGACTTTTGCCTTAAAAATTCTGTTACTCCAACATATTTAACAGGGAGAGTAGTGACATTCAATCAGTCATGAAGGCTTCAACATTCCTATACATCTACCAATCTTTTCAACAGAGAAAGGGAAAAAGATGGTGAAAACTCTAGAACCCTTATACTCATACTCATACTCATATATGCATATAAATATGTTCAAGGACTACCTGTGTATAATAATAATTTTTTAAAATGTACTTTATTCAGATGAGGAATTGTTCTTACTGAAGAAATCTCAACTTACCTCCTTGTTCATCCAACATAACCAAAGTCCTGATACCAGCATCTTTACTCTACATTCCAATAATGGTAGCAAAGTTGAAAAAAGAGTTAGAGAGAGAAAAGAGAGAAAGAGAAATCAGTAAGGGGACAATTAGCCCTAGAAATGGAAAATGAAGAAGGACCAAAGGAAAAAGAGGGAGGAAATAGGGCAAGCATACTAAGGGTGGAGGAAGAACTCAGAGGAAGTGGTCATCTGTGAACTTGCCCCATCAGTGAATCATAGGATAGATGAAGGGGATGTAGTTCGATTTCCATGGGGGTAGGGCTGGGGTTGGGACTTGGCATGGAATTGGAACACACAACTTAATATTATAGTGTGGTTTTATATTTGCAAAACAAAAATGCCCTATAGTTTCTATAACACCAACTATAAAAAGCAAACCTTTCGAAATCTTCTAGACTAAATCTTTGCTGGCATGATGGATCAGGAAGTTTCCTCAGTGAACTGGGATTGGATGCCCCACTGGTAAGTAAGAAACTCTGGGGGTGAGGTTTTTAGGTTTATCAAAAGAGATGACTACCTCACAATGGTTGAGAAATACAGCCCCCAACAGAACTCACCCTCCCATTTTCTCTCTACGGGGAAAAGTTCTGTGAGATTTAGACAACCAATGGACAGATGAGAAATAAAGGCTCTCTGTTCTGAAATCTCAAATTCTGCACAATAATAGAGTATGAGAAAATAATTCACCCACAAGCTATACTGCACTTGTTTCATGCAGAAGTCTGGAAAAGGCAATCCTCATCTCACTCCCCATGACAAACAAACCAAACACCACCTGAAATATTTGGTGAGCGGAGTAGGATGTGGTGGGTAGGGGAAAAGATATTTGTATGGTTCAATCTTAAAAAATCATCATTACTGGAACTCAAACTAGTGAAGGAAAGACTTTTCATTTTATAGGGTGACTGTTAATAAGTATAAATTGGTATTGCTAACAGTTTGGATTAATTGGTTTTTCAAGGAATACTCATAGTGGTCCCTAGAATAAACTTGGATGGAAGACATTTATCATGGCCCCATGTATTTTCCACTGACTTATTTTAAACTGAGAAAGAAAGAGAGAGATGTTAGTGCAAGTCCCCAGAAAGTTTTTGCTTTGTTTTGTTCTGTTTTTAAATAGTATTTTAACAACTCAATAGGGCTCCTAAAATACAGAGCACTGAAAATGTTTTCTGTGAATTTTATAAACTCACTATTTCAGAGAATGTTCCAGAAGGGAAAAACCAAGTTTCCTCTTAACACATTTTGATAGGCTTCAGTTAGTGGGGTTAGGAAGTCGTTTGGAGAGCTTAGGTTGGCTTCCAGAGTTACCAACAGCACAAATTCTGGGGCCAGACTCTGCCCTAGGATCCTGGTGATTTCATTTCCTAGCTGTGGAACCTTGGGTAAATGTCTTAATTACACTGTGCCTCAGTTCCCTCATTTGTAAGATAGCAATAATAATAGTTAATACCTCATTGAGTTGTCATGGGAATTAAATGAATTAGCATGTAGCACATGCTAGAATTGTGTCTGGCCTAGAGTTAGCATGACATAAGGGTTTATAAAATAAATACCTTCAGAAAATTCATCTACAGCAGGATATTTGGCAAATGAAAAATATCATTATTACCTACTACCATCAGAAGCTTCCAGAACACTACCTCCCAAACTTTAATGTGCAGATGAATCCCTTGCATAGGAAACATATTGTTAAAATGTGGGTCCTGATTCAGTAGGATTGAGATAGAGCCCAAGATTTTGCTTTCTGAATAAGCTCTACCATCTAATGATATTGCTGGTGCCGGGATACCTATGGAGCAGCAAGATTCCAGACCCCAGGACACATTTCAAAATCTTTTCTTTACATGTGCTGTAAATGGACATTTGTCTACACTGGCCTGTGTTTTAACCATTTCTGTGCCCAGAGAGGAACAGAAACAGCTCCCACACTTCCCAGAGTATGTATAAGGACAAAACGAGGTACAGAATGTAAAGACTTCTAAAAGTTCAACTCTAGGGGAGACTATGGTTCCAAAAAGGAATTAAGATAAAGGATTTAATTTGTATAAAATCTCAATCAGTTTGGAATGTGCTGCTGTGTTTGTTTTCTCAGATCCTTCTGCTTTTTGCAGAATTCTCAAAGTAAAAAGGAAATATGGTAGGAGTTGCTGGGGGAGGGGAAGTGTTACACATAAGTTCACACTCTGGGATCAGGAACACCTGGCTTTTAATTTCATCTCAGCCATTTGCAGCTGGGAGTCTCAAGCAAGTTCCTTAATCACTGTGTATTTCAATTTCCTCCTTGGTAAGATGGAGATCAGAATAGTAGTAAAAGGTGGCAACCTACAAGGGTTAAATTATGTTATATATGTTTGATGAAGATAGCTCTGGGTATAGTACCCAGCATATAGAAGGTTCTTAATAAATATTAGAACTTACATTTGACCCCACTGTTTTGCTGACTGTTTTTATCAAAATAACTGGATTGTTCTTTGGGGAAACTAGAAATGTAAGGGAGGAGAAGGGCAGGGATGAGGACAGTATTTCAGAGAAGGCAGAATATTACTTTCTCTTATTCTTAAGTATTATGTTTTAATAGCTGGAAACGAGAGGAGGTGGTTCCATTTTTGTCTTAGCTTAATTGTTTGAGATGTTTAATTCTGTTTGAGATTGCTGGGAAAACTGTCACCTAAAAACCAGAGAATTGGTTTCATTTCTTTCTTTTTTCTTTTCATCTCTCTCTTTTTACTTTTCCTTCCTTGCAGATGAATCAAGACCATGTCTAGAACATTTTTAAGTCTTTCTTTTGTCATTCTGAGATGCTTTCCCAAGTCCAACACATCTGAACTAAAACCAGGACTCTTCAGGCATTTCCTTAATTGAGAGAATTCCCAAAGACCCCATATCTACCTATATGAACTACCCCGCTTCAATTTTCCAGTTTTAGTGGAAAGTCTGGCATTAACAAAGGCATGGTTTTAGAATGCTTATTCTCTTCTCATTGCCAAGGTGCCTTGAAAGATAAGTTGGGATGAAAAGAAAATATGCTTAAGACACCCATGCAATGTGGAAGAACCTCAGTAACTACCACTCCATGAGAGCTCTAAGTGGTGCTTCTGATCTGGCCTGCCCTCAAACAGTAAGGCTTTCCTGGGGTGACTTTTCATAGCCCAAGGCATTCATGTGTAGACTTCATTTCTGGCATGTAGTGTCCACAAAGTCAACTTTTTTGCCTGGACCAAATATTCTCTTCTTGAGGAGACATTCATGACTCTGTTACCAGAATTAATTACATGCTCCAAAGACAGGTAAGGCCTTGACTTTGAAGAGCTATTTTCATTTCTGTTTTCCTGCATGATACCAATTTATATTTTCCCTCTCGTCCCCAAAGGGAGGCCTTCCATACATGTTTGTTGAAGTGCAGCCATCAAAAGAGCCAACGGGCAAGTCGAGCCTGGGAACCAAGTACTATATGATTTCTAATCTTTTTGCCTATGTGTGGTATCCAGTTTTTCTGATCTTTCCCAACTGACTTCTGTAAAACTTTACATTATCCTTGAGATGCCAATAATGGCACCTATTAAAAAGCAAGTTTCTATACCTGCCACTCTGTTACACCCTAATGTCTGTGAGGGCTGGCACAAAGTCCTATACTGAGCTGAAAGTGGTGTTGTCTGCCTTAGGGAGACTCTACAAGTTTAGTACCCTTTCCTGTCTTTGAGACTAAATTTCAGTAAGAATTCAGCTCAATTCAAATTATATAGCACTGATGCACTTTGGGATCCTGGGCAATATCCTGGTATGTCAGTCCTCATATTTGCCAAATGATTTCTGCCCATAATGAATATTTAATGCTGATTCCCTTAAAAGAGAATTTCTTTTTTGATTGAAAAGCAGACTACCTTCTGAATAACCAATGCCCTAGACCTAAGGGGTGTTTGACCATCAATATAAAATAACCCGGGGGAAGTAAAAGCAATCAACCTATGCTAATAATGCCTTGCTCATAAGTTTCTAAGGCTAGAAAGTCTAATAGCTTCTTCTCATTTATGAGAGGTAGGAATTATCTTCCATCTGTTTCACTGTTTATTCTAAGATGCAACCTCGTGCTTGATCAAGAAATCCCTCCAGGGAAACAAAAATGTATGATTCAAGTATCCTACTTCGATCAATAGAGCTTTTGAGAGTTTCTCCTCCCCCAGAATAAATTAGAACAAACACTGCTTGCTCAAGACTGGTCGACACTGTCTGCCATTTAAGAAGAGGCAGAAAAGAAGTTCATTGGCTCAAAGACTCTGATGGATGAGGGACCAGTTCAAAGTAATACATCCTAATGCATTTGCTCTACCACTTCCCACATTCTAAAGATGAGTCCCTTGGGAAGGAACTCTTTTTTTTTTTTTTTTAAGATTTTATTTACTTATTTGTCAGAGAGATAGTACAGGCAGGAACTCAGGTAGAGGCAGAGGGAGAAGCAGGCTCCCCGCAGAGCAAGGAGCCGGATGTGGGACTCGATCCCAGGATGCTGGGATCATGGCCTGAGCCGAAGGCAGACACTCAACTGACTGAGCCAGCCAGGCATTCCCACTTCCCACATTCTAAGAAGGGTTCCAACATTGCAGCAAATGGTGATAGTTCTGATATTTTAGAAATTTACTTCACGTGGGCACACACGTAAATGAAAATGAAAAATGAGCCTGGAGGCTATGGTTGAATGTCATAAAGACATATAACATAATTATGTCAGTTGACATGTGGGTTCCCTTCAGGTCAACGTGAGAACTCACGTGGGAATGTTAAGAAGATTTGCTCCTTTTGTTTGTTCTCATTATGGGCTGAGGGACGATAAGCCAATTCTGAAAGCCTCGCCAGCATTCAGACTTTGAATACCTGCCTCCTTCTTGGGGGTCCTCAAGTATTCCGCACGAGTGTTCCCAGAATAGAGTAACAACAATATTTCTCTTCATTTAGAGAAGGAAAGCTGCTTTCTGTGCTGCCAAGGGCTGCTGTGTTGGCCTGCCTTCCTGTGGGGGCCAATTTGTGCTACATGGCAGGCTCAAATACTCATTTTTTGTGATAACAGGTTTCATTAAGTGTATCTCCCACCCTTCCCTGGTGTCCTGGGGAGCTCATGGTGCCCACTTCTCCCCACTCCTCTTGTGGCAAGTCACGTTTAGCCAATATTTCATTTCTGGATATAAAGCTGAAGCTGCAGAAATAAAGGAAGATGTTGGCTTCCCTCGCTTGAGGGACAGCCGAACTTCCTGTTAGCCTCATAACATTGATCTTTCTTTCCTTTCATGTCATTGCATAAGCAATTTACAGTAGCAGGAGGCAAGTAGGCTCATTTAATCATTCTGCTCGAGAACACGCAAGATCTCTAAAAATGATAACCACACATGAATTGATAAGCAGTTTTAAAGCATAGCTAAAATAGCATTTCACTGAATAAAAACTATTAGGCTTGTTTTATTCAGTTAGGATAAATATAGCCCATCCCATTCTTTTTCCACGTCATCTCTCCCAATGGGCAAGTTCAATTAATCCACTTATTCCTCCTGGTTGACTGCTGCTCTCCCCAACTGGAATGAGCAAGGTTTATTGTAAATGCCCTTTTGAATCCATTATTGCTGTCTGCCCTGTTTTACCCATTTAAAAGTAGTTTGGGATTCATTAACCGTGCCTCACAAATGGATGTTCAATCCAGAGTCGGGAATATAAAAGAGCTTCTATATTTGTGTTATGGCCTTGAAATTCCTTTTATCAAAGAATTTTCCTATTACTTATGAATTTTAGTGCCTGACTCTCAGCAGTACAATTTCTGAAAATGTTGTGTCTATGGGGATATATATTCTTAAAAGTCATATGTGTGGCTAAGTCAAAACAGAATGTCAAGATTAGATGTGACTTAGAGGCATCGAAATCATTACAAATGAAGTTTTTATGTAAGTAGTGACTTTATATTTGCTTGAAGTGATTCAGTGTTCTAAAACAAAAAAAGTGATTCAATGTTCTATGATTTCTTAGGAGCATTTACTTGGAAATACCATCCTTCTCTACTTTCCAGACTATAAAGGTAGCCAGGGCTGGGAGGGAGAGGGGATCCTTTGATGGCTTCCTGACATCTCCTTCATTAATGTGAATTCCAGGTAGGCTACAATAGAATCAATGGAATCAATGGGATCATGGCCTAGGAAAAGGCATTAGGGTCTAGGAAAAGAATATGCCAGCAAAAGGGATTAGTTTATTTTGAAATATGGCCACTCCTTACCTCCTCAACCAGTTGCAGCATACGACGGGTGCTTTCCAGTGACTGAGATTAAAAAAAAAAAAAGATACATTATGAATGCAGGAATTAGAGGTCTTGGAAAATCTAAACTACTCTTTTCACTTGAGAGACACAAAGGGTTACTATCACATATTCTTTTAAGTTTGTAACTGAATACATTTTCAATCTATTTCCTATCAGTCTTTCTACATAATAAGATTCCCTAAAGCAATTACATTAAAGCTGATCTTCTAAAATCAAAACCATATGATGAAGCTGATCTTGATATCAAAGACAAAGTAATCTGGAAAAGATAATTTTGCATGTGTAGGATGCATGAAAAATTATCTCAAATGCTCAGAGGATTAATTTGGCCTCCTTGGACCAGGAATATTGAATTTTAAACACAAACATAATTTCTCATGAATTGAGATGAATCTAACATCAAGTTTCTTATAAAGCTCCTAGAAACACAATTGGAAGTTCTTATCAATACAAATTAAGCTGTCGCCTTAGGGTGAAAAAAAAAAAATCAAGCATGTTTGAAATAACCAGCCTATAGGAGACAGCTACACTAATTATCTTCAGCCTTAGATAAGACAAAGTGAGATGGAAAGTCTGAATTCAGCACTGGTCCCTCAGGCACATCATTGTCACTTTTTTCTCAGTTCCTTTGAAACTAACTACTAGACTCCAGAACGAGTGTGATTTCTCAAGGCTTTGCTTTTAAGTGACAAACTTATTTTGGACAAGATTCTGCAGGAGCTGGAAAAATGTTAAGTTTCCTGGAAGAGCTGTCAGGAGGCTGCTTGTTGAAATAAAATGGCTATAAGCTGTGGTATGCTGGTAAATGCTAAAATATATGAATATGAATATGCAAATATGAAACCGATATGAATATGCATATATGTATAGTTGTATTTAAGCTTATTATTTCCCTGATATAAGGGATGGAGAGCATAAAATTTATAGATAATACAATACACAAAGCCCTTTATTATAAATTTCATGTAGCGAATTGATTCTCACAGAAAGCTTTTGTCAAGTTTTGCTGAACTCTTGTGTCCGTTGCTAAGCATGGAAAGAACAAGTGTAGTTCTGACATGAATGTTGGTTGATATTTTCATTTGCATTAATGAGTAAGAGAAAAGTGAGACAATGAAGAAATGTTGGGACTTTGTTAGTTTGTCAATGATGCAAGTGACTTCTTTGCTGAAGAGAAAAAAATTCTCAAATACTAGATTTTCTCCATTTTTTGTGTTAATTAAAGAATAATGGCTAGAGACATGCACACTTTGAAGTTAAATCTATGTTATTAATATTTTCTCCACTTAAGTCTAGACAGTCAACAAAACAGTAAATCAAATCCTGATTTGGAGCATTTGCAGATTCCTGTGCTATAAACATCCTTACCCTGTCTGATTTTTGACTATAGCATGGCATCCCTGAAGGTGAACTTGGGAAAATGTACAGTAACACACTGTTATATGGTATTCCTACACTGTAGGTGTAACACAAGTCAAGAACTTTGAGAACATAGGTAATGGGAAAATATTTAAAAACTGATGGAGTTTTGAGCATTTATTGCCCTTGGTTTTTAATATAATCTACTTAATTATCAATTTGTATAAGTCAATTTTAACACCAGCTTGAAAGATTCTGGAAAATGTAACAATCAGCTTTCAGAATCAGGCCAGCTCCAGATAGCCAAAGACATTGCTTTTCTTAGAGGATGATTTCTAGGAATTAGGAGTTTAGGCTAAGACATTAGTTATATGTAGGTTTATCCACCCATTCCTATCTGTAGAGGTGTCAGGTGTATAGAAAATCAAAGTCATACTCCTCAGTTTTTAAAATTGAGATGTTAGTAGACCTTTTCCACCTGAACCTGAATAAGACAAAATACTCAGCTCCCCATGTTTTGCTCCTTTCTCATGTCCCATTCCTCACCTCATCAGCCAGCTGGTCAGCCCGTCGCTGCATCTCCTCCAGCTCATTGCGCATGTCCGCGTCTTCAGCCATGGTGGTGGTGGTGGGGTAGCTGGGTCCTTGAGCTGGGGGTCAGTGATGGCTTTGGACACAGAACCTAGAATAAGCAGATTTGAACATGTGAGAGTTTATGTAAGTGCATGTAGTATGTGCAAGTAGGAGAGCTAAATAGCCTACACTCTGTCTCCATGATTCAGTCATATTCTGAAAGACAGAAGCCATACTCAGGGTTCAATAGAATTTTGCTATTTCTCTAAAAAGTGCATTATAAATGCATACTTGCCAGCTTTACAATGGAGATAGATACCTGTCTACATATGAAGCATTTTTAAGACACACCACCCAAGAGTTTGGAATGGTGGTGTCAAGGGATGTGGTTCTAGGTTAGTATACTTTTTTTTGCAAGATTTTATTTATTATTTGACAGAGAGAGACACAGCAAAAGAGGGAACACAAGCAGGAGGAGTGGGAGAGGAAGAAGCAGGTCCCCTGCCCAGCAGGGAGCCCAATGCAGGGCTCGATCCCAGGACCCTGGGATCATAAACCTGAGCCAAGTGCTCAGGCATTAGGCAGATGCCTAATGACTGAGCCACCCAGGTGCCCCTGGGTTAGTATACTTTTAACCTCACATTTATTTTCTATTTTTATTTTATTTTTAAGACCCTTATTGAGGTATGATTGACATATAATAAATCCCACATATTTGAAGTGCATAGTTTGAAAAGTTTTGACATATGTACACACACAGGAAACCATGACCACAATTAGGAAAACATATTCATCACCCCCAAAGTTTTTACATACTCTTTGTAATCCTATACACCCACTCATCCCATCTCACCTTACCCCTGTGTTGAGACTACTGTTTATCTGCTTTCTGTTACTATAAATTAGTTTGCATTTCCTAGAATTTTATATAACTGGATGATACTGTCTCTACTATTTTTTGTCTCTCTTTTCACTTAGCATAATGATTTTGAGATTTATTGTGTTGTAGCATGTATTAATAGTTTGTTCCTTTTTTTTTTATTTTTTTTTAAAGATTTTATTTATTTATTTGTTAGAGAGAGAGAGAGAGCGAGCACAGGCAGACAGAGAGGCAGGCAGAGGCAGAGGGAGAAGCAGGCTCCCTGCCGAGCAAGGAGTCCGATGTGGGACTCGATCCCAGGACGCTGGGACCATGACCCGAGCCGAAGGCAGCCGCTCAACCAACTGAGCCAACCAGGCGTCCCAATAGTTTGTTCCTTTTTGATGTTGAGTCGTACTTCACTGCATATAGAAGCATTTAGATTGTAGGGGCTAAAGGCAGGCCACCCCAAGATGTGCAACTTTGGTGTGCAGATTATTTTGAGCTGAAAAGAATCAAAGCCCAAAAGACTCAGGAAGAAAATTGGACTGTCCCCCTAAGTGCCTACAAAAATTTAGATAGAGAACCTCCTCCAGGAAAGGAGCAATCACCATAGATAACTACAGTATAACAAGAATTTGGGATGGTAGACACAGAAGGATTTAGCAAAGTCTGATTATTACAATTCCTCCCTATGTCGCATTGTTTCTCTATGGCCCAGCAAACATTTGTTTACCAACCATTTACTCTTTTTTATCTTCCTGTGAATTTTTTTTCCCTTTTCTTTGAAGTTCCAGACTCCTACCCTCTTCTCCTTAGTTCAGGATGACATATATACCTCATTTTACCTGACTGTCTTTGGCACTCATATCTCTGTGGATTCCCCATTTACATATAATTAAATTTGACTTTCTCCTGTGAATCTGTCTCATGTCAGTTTAAGTCTTAGACCAGCTAAAATAATCTTGAAGGATAGAGGTAAATTTTTCCTCCCCAGCAAGGGAGCTAAAGGCAGAAAATTTTTAGTCTCCTTCAGTTGTTATCAGAGGTTGCCAAGAAGGCTTATGTGAGTAGGCATAGCTATTTTCCCAAAAAGGGATGGATTCTTGTCCCTGAAATGTGACCAGCTCTTTCTTGGTTATACACTTGAAATCCCATATGATGCAAATTACAGGTAGCTCCCTCCAGAGCCAACCAGCCCTGTTCCTCTCTTCCTTTTTCCTTTCTTTCTTTCTCCTGTCTTCCCTTCTTTCTCAAATATTTATTGAGTATTTTTAACATGCCAGGGCAGTGTTAGACACTAAGGATACAGTGGTGAATGAGACAGGTAAATTCACTGTTGTCACGGAGGAACAGCTTAATTAGGAATTTGGGAGTCAAATAAGGAAATTAAATTATTCAGTGTGAAGCTAAGTTTTTGGGTCACACCATATCTGCCCATGGGTCACAGCAGGCCTCCCTGAGGAAGTCATGTCCCCAGGAAAGGTCATCAGAGGTAATGGGATAAAAAGCCCAAGGAAGGGTTTGAGATGATAAACATTTGATACACTAAAACCTTCTCTGTGAGTAGCACAACTGTAGAAGGCCTGGGCTCTTGCTTTGTGGCTGAGATGGTCAAGTGGGCACTGGAATTTTCCCTCCCTCTTCCGTGGTAGTGCATGATCATAGGGAAATGGCTGCCTGGTTGGGAATTACATTTCCAGTTCTCCCTGAACAGAGGTGGTATAGTTGGCTAGAGATGGCTCATGAATTACAGTGGAAATGATGTGCATCCCTGCCAGGCTAAGGCCGTTCAGAAGCAGGCATTCTTTCTGTGGCCTCTCTTTCCCTCTCTGCCAAAAAAGCCAGAGCCCTAAAGATGGCCAGGCCATGAGACAGCAAGAACTTGGGCCCTTGGAAGCCCTGCAAGGAGGTGAGTTGAGAGTTAACCACAAAAACCTGAACCTTCGTATGAAAGAACAGTGCACTTCAACTGTAGTGCACTACTGAAAAGGTGGGCACTTTGTTTTGTTGTAGCAGTGGGTGTTACAATAACAAAGGCAGGCTGGAAGAAATGTAGAATGGAATAAAAATACTGTGCAAGAGCATGAATTCCCAACCGAAAAGCATATCTGTGTCTGTTCTTCTATTGAAAATTGAAGATGGGAAAGGAACTTAGATTGAGGGCCTTAGAGCAATACCATGATTAATTATTACTCATTTTTTAAAAGATTTTATTTATTTGTTTGAGAGAAAGAGAGAACACGAGAGAGAGCATGGGCAGGGGAGAGGAGCAGAGGGAGACGGAGAAGCAGACTCCCTATGGGAGCAGGGCACCTGACGCAGGGCTCGATCCCAGGATCCCTGGATCATGACCTGACCCAAAGGCAGATGATTAACTGACTGAGCCCCCCAGGTGCCCCCATGCTTAGTTATTATTCTAATAATTATTGTTATTATTACTTGCAGGAGAAGCATTTTTTTTTTTTTTTGCAAAAATAAAATGAAAAGTCTTCATCAAAAATGATCAGGTTCTCAGAGTCAGGCCCTCAATGAAATCACCTCCCAGGTCCGCTGCTATACCGCTTTCTCAACAGTTAAGGTTAAAGTCCTCTGGGATTTTAATTTGGCACATATTATTAGACTCTTCCACATGTATTACTTTTATGAAGTAACTCAGACTATTCAGGGTTCCTCAACAGGAGGAGTCCCAGAGTGAACCTTCTTTGGAGATAACAGATTTCACAGTTCTTTTATACCCAGTGGTTCTTGAGCAAAGTGACAAATGTGGAATCACAGTAAAAAAAGAAGGAAAAAGCTTCAGAACTACCTTCTACTTACCAGAATTTTTAAAAAAAGGTAGTAAGCTTATATTAGGTTAGTTCTGTGTGCAGCCATTTAAAATGTTGGCAGAGCATCATACCATGAGCCTGCTGATTTTTATTTTTATTTTTTAAAGATTTTATTTATTTATTTGACAGAGAGAGACAGTGAGAGAGGGAATACAAGCAAGGGGAGTGGGAGAGGGAGAAGCAGGCTTCCCGCTGAGCAGGGAATCCTATGTGGGGCTCAATCTCAGGACCCTGGGACCATGACCTGAGCTGAAGGCAGACACTTAATGACTGAGCCACCCAGGTGCCCCAAGCCTGCTGATTTTAAAAAAAAAATTTATTTGAGAGAGAGAGGGAGAAAGCATGAGTGGGGAGAAGGGGAGAGGGAAAGAGCATGAGCGGAGGGGAGGGGGAGAGGGAGGGAGAGAATCTCAAGCAGACTTCCCTTTGAGTATGGAACCCTGAGATCATGACCTGAGCTGAAATCAAGAGTGCGATGCTTAACCAACTGAGCCACCCAGGCGTCCTGAGCCAAGTAAGTTTTGAACACCAGTTCTGACCACCATAATATGTACTCATGATATAGAGCTTTATATGCTTTGTGTTTTACTTAAATACAGGTCTGCACTTTGGAAATTAGGGATCTAAAAAGCAGAAACTGGAAGGAATTTACACTAAGCCACTTCTGAACCTTGAACTAGGCAGAAACAAAATTCCTGTGTTCTTCTGGGTGGCTGGGATCTACCCCTCAGAATAAATGGTGCATCCATGGAAATGTGGAGTAGATCATGAGTCCTAGCTTAGTAGGGTGGACAAGAGCTTGCATAGATGGTTGACTCTGGCACTAGGTTGCTGGCTGACTCTGGATAAGTTTATCACCATCTCTGAGCCTCAGTGTTTTTCAACAGGGCACATAATCCTAGTGTCATAGGCTTTCTGAGGAGAATATATTGTATATTTTTATTTTTATTTAAAAAATTTTTTCTCTTGGGGAGAGACTTTTATTTTTTAACTTTTATTTTTTTATTAACATATAATGTATTATTTGCTTCAGGGGTACAGATCTGTGAATCGTCAGACTTACACAATTCACAACACTCACCATAGCACATACCCTCCCCAACTTCCATCACCCAGCCACTCTTACCCACTTACCTCCAGCAACCCTCAGTTTGTATCCTGAGATTAAGAGTCTCTTATGGTTTGTTCTCCCTCCCTGGTTCCATCTTGTTTCATTTTTTTCCCTCCCTTCTCCCCATGACCCCCTGCCCTGCCTCTCAAATCCCTCATATCAGGGAGATCATAATAATTGTCTTTGACTGACTTATTTCACTCAGCATAATACCCTCTGGTTCCATCCACGTCATCGCAAATGGCAAGATTTGGGGGTTTTGATGGCTGCATAGTATTCCATTGTATATATATACCACATCTTATTGTCCATTTATCTGTTGATGGACATCTAGGAAAGAACCTAGATTCTTTCCATAGTTTGGATATTGTGGACATTGCTGCTATAAACATTTGGGTGCATGTGACCCTTCAGATCACTACATTTATATCTTTAGGGTAAATACCCAGTAGTGTGATTGCTAGGTCAAAAGGTAGCTCTATTTTCAGCTTTTGGAGGAACCTCCATACTGTCTTCCAGAGTGGCTGCACCAGCTTGCATTCCCACCAACAGTGTAGGAGAGATGAGGGGAATATATTATAGAAAGTTCTGATCAACCTTGTTCTTAACGACCTGGGGGCTTCATATTCATAAAGCCTTGCTTGTTTGGGATAAGTCTGTACCCTTTTGCAAAGAGTGGAGGAAATCCAGTATTTGTTAACTAGCTTTCCTTTCTAACAGCTGGCCAGGAGGCATGTTGCTGTAGTGCTGAGCCCTGCAGCAGCCTGAAACCAGGGAAACCAGCAGAGTGCCTGAGCCTGCAGTCTTGAAGCAACACCTCTCATAGGATTGCCATGTGGAGACAAATAAAAGCATCTTCTCTCCCTGTTCTCTATCTTTGTATTTTGCTGCTGGGTTCCTTGGGGGAACATCTTCATTCACTCTAAGCAAGCAACTGACCTTTCCTTCTAATAAGTTAGTTTATTAGAAGGCAGGTCCTGTTTTTTCCAAACTAGAGTATGATTGCTAGTTCTTTCTTCCAGGTCTATTTCCCCATGGTACTCTCTCTTGCTCTCCCTTTGTCTCTCTCTGTCTCTGTCTCTTTCTCTGTCTCTGTCTGTCTGTCTGTCTGTCTGTCTCTCTTTCTCTCTCTCTCTCTCTCTCACACACACACACACACACACACACAAGGTCTCATGGGTTTCTTGGCAATTTCCTTCCAAAGTTGCTATTCTCAACTCCTGAAAAACAGCTGTAGGGCCCTCCCCGCCCCAGCTTCAAGTTGACAGCAGCAGACGAGGATCTGGCTGCTGGGCTGCTGGTGTGATGGCAGAGAAGCCATGTGGTGGATATCTTTGTTTTCAGCCCTTCCACGGTCTCCCCAGGAGCTTCCGCACCTTAGTCCTGCTCTAAGATGTGGAGGATGTCTGATCTGGGAGGAGGGCCAATGCACATAACGATCTCAAGTGCACAGCATTTTCAAGTTGAAAAAGCAGCATCCACCCCCCCTGAAGAGTAGAGGGAGAGCAGGCATGGGGTATATCTCCAGATCCTCTGTTGGGATACGTAATGCTAGTGTTTGATAAATTTGCTCCACAAGCCCCAAACCCAGGCACACTAACCTTCTAAGAGATAGCGCCTGAAAAGGCCAAATGATGTTGATGAACCCCAGTCAGATCAGCTGAAAGGATGGTCCTAGTGAAATGGCTTTTATTGTCCAGGTGGCATAGCACAGTCACTCATATTATTAGCACATTGAACCTTCATTGTGTGTGTCACTTGGGCTGTGGTGTGGTCCAGGCCAACAAAGCCTGCTGCTCAGTTAAATGAATGAGGAGCAGAGCCACTCCAAACTATTCCCTGGGCCTCTGCTATAAGATAATCTCCCATTTTATTAAGGGTCCAACAGTATCTTATTATCTCAAATCACCGGTGTTTAGTAAAGGATCTGGCCCCTAGTAGGTGTTTAATTCATGTTAATTGATTCGTTGAGTGAATGAATGCACTATTCTGACGCAACCCAACCCCCCCAGAGGTGGCATTTAATGTTCCCAAGTCACCAGTTTTCCAGGTGTGGTCTAGGGCAGTGCTTCTAAAACTTCAGCAGGCTTCAGAGTCTCTGAAAACCTAGTTAAAACGGACTGCTAGGTCCCACGCTCAGAGATTTTGAATCAATTGGTCCAAGATGGGTTCCCAGATTCTGCATTTCCAAAAAGCCCCAGGCGATGCTGCTGTCACTGGCCTACAGACAGCATTTTTGCACAGCTCTGATATCTAGGACCCTATCTCCTGGAGTATTAGTGAGTGTCACTGGGTGAGCAGGGAGTGGGCAGGTTCTGCAGGTACCCAGACTCCGGGGGAGACCAGAGGCTCAATCAGGGGCTTCAGGGAATTATGGCCAAATCCAGTTCACAGCCTATTTTTGTACTGGCTGTATGCAAGGATGATTTTATGTTTTAAATGGTTAAAAAGACTCAAAGAAGCATAACTTATACATGTAAAAAGAGTATGAAATTCAAGTTTTAGGGTACCTGGGTGGCTCAAATGGTTAAGCGTCTGCTTTCGGCTCAGGTCATGATCCTGGGGTCCCGGGATCGAGTCTTGAATCAGGCTGCCTGCTCAGTGGGGAGCCTGCTTCTCCCTCTGCCTCTCCTTCTCTCTCTGTCTCTCTTCAATAAACAAATAAAATCTTTTATTTTTAAAAGATTTAAAGTGAGAGAGTGTCCTCTCTCACTGTCTCTTTATTTCAAATAAACAAATAAAATCTTTAAAAATAAAAGATTTTATTTGTTTATTTGAAATAAAGAGACAGTGAGAGAGGACACACAAGTAGGGGAAGCAAGAGAGGGAGAAGCAGGCTTCCAGCTGAGCAGGGAGCCCGACTAGGGGATCGATCACAGGACCCTAGGATTATGCCAAAGGCAGATCCTTAATCACTGAGCCACCCAGGTGCCCCATTAAATAAATAAAATATTTTGGGACGCCTGGGTGGCTCAGTTGGTTAAGCGGCTGCCTTCGGCTCAGGTCATGATCCCAGCGTCCTGGGATCGAGTCCCACATCGGGCTCCTTGCTCGGCAGGGAGCCTGCTCCTCCCTCTGCCTCTGCCTGCCTCTCGGTCTGCCTGTGCTCGAGCTCTCTCTCTCTAACTAATAAATAAATAAAATCTTTAAAAAAATTAAAAAAAAATAAAATATTTTTTTAAAAAATTCAAGTTTTAGGGTCTATAAATACAGTTTTATGGACACATTCCTTGCCCATTGGGTTCCCTGTTGTCAATGGTCCTTTCAGGCCACAAAAGCAGAGCTGGGTGGTGGCAAGAGACTATGTGTCTCTCAATGTTGAAAATATTTACCCTCCGGTGCTATACAGAAACCATGGGCTGATCCCTGGGTTAAATCAAGTTAAACAAAAATCCTTAAAGCATTCCCTCTCAGTCTTTCATATCCACAGAGCACTATACTTTTCTCATAGAAAGACACATTGTCTATATTTGTCTGAAGAAGCCCCTTCTCATGCAATGGGTTTGTATCTCCTGGACCATTTTTTATTTTTTGTTTCTTTATTTTTTAAAGATTTATTTATTTGAGAGACACAGAGAGAGACAAAGAGAGCACACAGGGGTAGTGGGAGAGAGAGTTCCAAACAGACTCTGCACCAAGCACAGAGCCCAATGGGGCTCGATCCCATGACCCTGAGATCATGACCTGAGCTGAAGCCAAAAGTCGGGCGCTTAACCGACTGGCACCCCTGGACCATTTTTTAATTTAATATGTAACATGAATTTGCTTTTGACTGATGATTTCTACAGGGTTTCAGGACTGCAAATTAGATTTAATCCATGTAATTCACCACAAGGTCCTGGGATGCCTGCGCAGACTTCACAGAGATTCCTAATTCCCATGACCAACTGCAGGCCGAGGTTCCCAGCCCCAGCAATAGCACTGGACTGCGTTAGAGATAGAAACACCTGAGAAGCTGTTGCCGTCACTGTATGTGGTACAAAGTAAGCAGGATGCTGCTATTCCTTGATATCAAGTATAATTTGGAAAGTTCTGTTTTCTCATGTGGCACATAAGTCTATTTGAGACTAGCATCAGACATGGGGAAAGTAAAAGGCAGAGACAACCCTTACTTACCCTTGTCAAGAAGCTTACTTATTTTCATGCACTAGGCTAAAGTTGTTCTCTCCATGCAGAGTCTGGGACTCAAATATGGGATTAGGACCCAGGAAAAGAGATGAGCATGGAAATAAGGGATGTGTGCTTTTAGCAGACAAGGATGGCTATTAGAGATATGGATAACTATTATTCTGGGGACACTGGCCATTAACCTAAGCATGATAGGGCAGGAACATATTGGAAAAAATGTAAGGAGAGTCTGCCGTGAGCTGACATCTATTTCTCTTCATGCTTTATCTTTTAATTAATACAACCAATCAACAAACCCACACACATCCACACCTACTGGCTGAAATCATCCCCAAGCTGAAACCTACAACTTGGTGTCTTCTCACACTGCTGATAATTGGAATGAAACCTCTTCGGGGTCATCTCTCTCTCCTCCTGCAGAACCTGCCTGCTTTCTGGTGGAAATATACTTTAAAATTCAACAAAAGTTTATCGAAGACTCACTGTGTTCAACCAAGCCCAGAGAAGAACAAAGGGACTTTATAAGCTAACTTGGACAACACTCCTTAATTCTTGATAAAATCGCACTAACCTGTATGGAGGGCTTACTCTTTGCTGGGCCCTGTTTCAAGTGCTTTTCATATAATAACATACATGACCCTTCAATGCCATATGGTGTCCATACTATTACTACTCCCTCTTTGCAGATTAGAAAACACGTTTAGAGGTAGCTCTCTATTAACCACACAGTTAAATTTCAGATCAGGAACCTGGGTCATTTTCAAAAGTATAATTTCAAAGCATATTCATTCTGAAAGCATATTGTATGGGTATTTTTGTCTCCTAATCAAAAACTGAAAATTATTTTATTTTTAGTTTCATTTACATACTGAAAAATAACAGAGTGGTTTGACAGGTACATCTCAGGATACCCCAGCTTCTGAAATCATTTATCATCTCTACCTATGCTTTTACTCTCCAGTTCCCTCCTCCCCATTTTTTGCTTATTTTAATTCTCTTTTCCTTCTAGGATGTGACTGTGTTCTCTTTATATCTTCTTGAATTGACAAGAGATTCATTTATTTCACATTTTTCTTGTTTTTGGTACAGCATACTTATTGCTGTAAAATTGTTCTCTATGTGTTATTGTGGCTCTATCCTAAAAATTTGGGAATATAGTGCAGCCTTTGTTACTTATTTCTAAATAGCATTAAATCTGAGTGTTAATTTCCTCTATTCTCATTTCTTCTGTTTCAAGTTTAATTTGAAATAATTCAAGAGTTTTTTGAAAGTATGATTTTAAAATTTAAATAATAGAAAAAATTCTAAATAACAGAGGTTTTTTGCTTGTCATTTCTAATTTTATTTTCATCATGGTAACTGAAGGTGGCCCATATGATTTGGTTTTTGAAATCAGGTGAGATTTCCTTTGTACCCCAGTGCATGGTCAATTTCTGGTAATGTTTGATTTGTGTTTAAAAAGAAAGTCTAGGGACACCTGGGTGGCTCAGTCAGTTAAGCGTCTGTCTTTGTCTCAGGTCATGATCCAAGGGTCCTGGGATTGGGCCCCATGTCGGACTCCCTGCTCAGTGGGGAGCCTGCTTCTCCCTCTCTCTCTAACCTCTGCTGCTCCCCCAGCTTGTGTTCTCTCTCTCTGTCAAGTAAATGGATAAAATCTTAAAAATAAATAAATAAATAAAAAGAAAGTCTGTTCTATCTCTGACTCTCTCTTGCTACCAATCTACGTCAAATCAAGCTGAAAAGGCAGATCTGTTATTCAAAAGCCCTGAAATCTTCAGTCAACTTGACCTACTGATTTCCATATATTCAAGTCCCTAGTATTACTGTAGCTTTATAAGTTTCTTCTTACATTTTAGCCCATTTCTTGCTTTTTGTATTTTGCAGTTGCATTGTCACATAATAGCCCCATGATCGCTACTTTTTCATAATAGATTGTAGCTTATGAATATTAAGTAATAGAATTGCACCCATCGACCCCATTTCACTACATTATTGATTGACTGAAGTACAGTTGACACATATGTTACATGAGTTTCAGGTGTACGGCATAGTAATTTGGCAAGTCTGTAAGTTATACCGTGCTCACCACAAGTGTAACTACCCTCTGTGACCACATGGCACTACAATCATACCCCCAACTATACTCCCCATGCCATACCTTTCATCCCCATGACTTATTCATTCCATGACGGGAAGCCTGTGTCTCCTATTCCCCTTCACTATGTTATTTATGCTGCACAACTTTGGTCAAACTGAAGGGTCAGGAATAAACGAACTGACCCTATTCTTTTCATCTTTAAAACAAACCCAAACAACAGCAATAACAAAGCGGTATCACCCATCTAAGACGGGGGAGCTCTCATATGGCTCATGACTCGGAATCAAACAGTAGAGCAGTCACCTGCTTTCTTTGGGTTTTTGTCCTCACTCGAGACGTACCTCATACTTGGATATGTTTGGAGGCAAGATCTCTTTCCCCAACTACAACAGTAGGAGAATGCAATCAAGGATGAGCCTACTGCCATTATTTTTACTGGATGGAATTTCTTCTTGAAGATAATGGAACGACAAGATCCAAAGTGCCCATTCTAAGGGAACAGTGAAGTGCAGTTGTGGGTGCTGAGACAAGTCCCCAAGATTCCTCAAGTGCATCAGGAGCATCATTTACTCTGAACAATCAGAATTTGTCCCAGGTTTGAACCAGCCTTTCTCAAATAAGAAAAATCACCTGCACTTATTCCAACATTCTATGCCATTATAACTCTTGTTGTCTAAATATTATGCATAACAATCATCATTTACTGAGAACTTGCTATGTGCTAGGAAATCTATATAAAGCTAGGGGGGTTACATAGGAATCCCCAAACCTTTGCTACTCCAACGGCAGTCCCCAGACCAGCCCCATCAGCTTCACCTGGGAGCTGGTTAGAAATGCAGAATCATAGTGGTGCCTGGGTGGCTCAGTCCGTTAAGCATCTGCCTTTGGCTGAGGTCATGATCCCCAGGTCCTGAGATGGGCCCCACACTGGGCTCCCTGTTCAGCGGCGAGTTGGCTTCTCTTTCTGTCCCTCTCCCCATCCCCACCTGCTTATGCACTCTCTCAAATAAGTAAATAAAATCTTAAAAAGAAAAAATAAAAAGAAATGCAAAATCACAGTCTCCACCCCAGATCTCCTGAATGAGATCACTTTCTGAACAAGGTCATCAAGCATCAGAAGTTTGAGAAGTGCTGCCCCAAACCATGTTATCTCCGTATTAAACAAGAAAAGATGAAGTATAAGTTGGTTCAATAACCAGCCAAGATCAAAAGGTCAGTGGGAGAGCCTGAGAAGTCCCCAGTGGGGGAGCCAGACTTTGGGGGAGCCAGACTCTGGGCCTATCTGCCCTTCCACTGCTGCACCAAATGCCATGATTCCATTTTGCCCCCATTCTGCACGACCTGCAGACTTTCAGCAGCATTTGTTTCCCAGCAGATGGAAAGCTCCATGGGCCATGGGTTCCAAATGTCCCTTAACAGTGTCCTGTACTCAAAGGATGGCCACACTGGCTAATTTCCATGAGACAGTCTTTCCTTCAGAAAACAAAGGGTAGATGCTTATCAGAAAAAGCACATGGAGACTTTCCTTCAAATAAGAGTCCTTGGGGGTGCCTGCGTGGCTCAGTGGGTTGGGCCTCTGCCTTCAGCTCGGGTCACGATCTCAGGGTCCTGGGATCGAGCCCCACATTGGGCTCTCTGCTCAGCAGGGAGCCTGCTTCCCCCCCCTCCCACCCCCTGCCTGCCTCTACCTACTTGTGATCTGTCTTCCAAATAAATAAATAAAATCTTAAAAAAAAAAAAAAAAAAGAAAGAGTCCATGAAGGCTAAGACTCATTTAAGATGATTAGAGCTGGATAGTCCTGATAAATGCTTCCTCTGAAAATGATAATAATTAAATTATGTGTCTTAATGCCAAACTAAGGATCAGAGCAAATCATAATTTTTGGCAAGGTTCTATTTATATTTCTGTAATTAAAAATGGCCAGTTCTTAAATCTATGTTCATGGTTATATAAGTTCTTCAAAGTGTGGACTGGACTCAGCTGCCTGTTCTTCTATGTTGGATATTCTTGTGCAGGAAATTCAACTTCCCTCTCTCTTCATAGTGGGCACTGATTTTAACAAATTGCTTAGTTGAATTAAAAAAAAAATCTTTCAAATATGAAGAACAAGCGGCTCATAAATAAATGGATTTACCACCTTCCTTCCATTTTATGCCCATGATCTGGCTCATTGATAAGTCACAGTGCTCACGACAGCACTTTTCTGTAGCATGGTCTAAGGTCTCCTTGCATCTAAACCTTTTTGATTGCTTATAAAAATGCTGACTGCCATTCATATCACCTATGGAAGGAGACTGATGAAGATGGGGCTATAATTTGCATCTTCTACCACAATAGGTTCTTCTTATGTCCGATACAATGGGAGGATTCATGTATAGCTTTGTGTAGCACTAAAGGGCTTTGCAAGTGTCCAGTGGGAAACTCTGATAATTCTATAATAAAACCATCTAGAAATGCAAATATATGGCTAATGTGACCTGAAAAAAGGCAGCCTCTTTTTCTCCCCACCAAGTTCTTCTCAATATCTGATGACACAGAACAGGCTAGGTTAAACACTATGAATGCATTCCTCCCAGGAAAATTTACCTTAAGAACCATCTCATGTGAACAGCTCACAGATATGTCGCTGTTTCCCCAGTGTCTCTGGGGAAAGCCAATGACCACCATTACCACCAAGTGCCTTTCAAACTCAGCTTCCTTATTTTCCAAACCACTGCACCCTGCCCCATTTCTACATGGGATTCCATGTCTGTACATCTTGGCATATAAAGAAGTCCCGATCTGGTTTCTTTGCAAAAGAAAAGTCTGACTTCCCCGATAAGACCCTTCCTTGAGCTATTCTGGGCATAAGGACAGCATGGTGGGTAGGCGGCATCAGCTTGGTTTTTGTTTTTTAGGGTCCTGGTCTAGGACCCTAAAGCAGCCAGCTCCCATGCAGCCAGCTTTTGGCATCTCTTAATTGCAACAGGGCTGCCAGCCACAACCAACATTGACTATGCCTAAATCTCTCTTTTTCAAAAGTGCCAATGTTTCCTTTGTTTTGCAAACGCAGCCAAATGGGTATTTAGCACAGAGGTTTTGTATTATGCTACAGTTCCGGATTGTTTACTTGGGAGCCAAGCACAGAGGACTCACTGACAGGGAGAGAGGGAAGGGCAGAATGGGATTTCATATCACTTACTCTGATCCTACTCAAAGCAAACCACAGTAATCGGTTCAGCCATTTAACCAATGTTTACTAAGTGGGACCCCAGCACCCCACATTCAATTCAGCGTGCAGCTGGAGTGGAATGGCCACCTGGAAGGGTTGACTCTAGGAACCCTTGTTAGAGGCCTTTTGTTTCCGGGTCTCTTCCTCCATCTTGCCTAGGAGGAAACTGAAGATGTTTGTATTCCAAAGGACCTGCCTGATTCCTGGGAGAACAGTGATATCTATGCAGGACTAAGCAGATAAAAAAGCATAAATACCTTAATTCTAATCAAAACAAACTATTTCCGTGCCCACAGGACCAAATCAACAGTTGTTGGCTGCTGTTATGTTCCTGTTCACTGATAGTCTTGCCTTTAGTAATGGATGTTGGTGCTCTGTTTGGCCCCCTGGGATCTCCCTCACTTGTTCCATATAGGTATCCCCTAATTTTGGTATATTTCACTCCTAACATCCCGCTAGGGCCCTTTTTGTAAGAACGCCACTAAGGTTGCTTCATCTGATCCACTGAGAACTGTAAGTGCCTGGGTCTTGCCAGGGCAGACCCATAGCTGGTGACCCAAGGGTACAGCAGAACAGAAGCCCAACTGTTTTGATCTTAAGGTGAGACATGAGATATAATGGACCATCCAAAGTTTCTCTTGGAGGTTCTGCCACATCCAAGACCTCTCCTGCAATTGTTCCACTGCCTGCTTCCTCTCCATCTCACTGTCCTGCTTCCTCCTCTTCTTTCTTTTTTCTCCTGGTACCACTTCCTTAATAAATCTTGCACATACATCCTTGTCTAAGGGTCTGCTTCTGGGGAACCCAGCCTCAGACTTCCATTGGCTTCAGAGTTATCTTTCATGAAGTATGGATGATTGTAGACCAGGTACAGAAAAGAATGAACACATCATTGCATCAGGAAAGGAGCAAAGACAGGGGCAGAACAGAAACTGCCTGTATTCCCAGCCATGCTGAAGAATATGGTAAATTCCAGCTGGACTTACTTGGATTTGAAGACACCACAATCAAAACATCACAGAGTGGCTAGAGTTTGAAGGTTACTTGACCATTGTCATCACAGGAGGAAGGAAAGCTCAGAGAGGTAGAGTAGTTTTTTGGCAGTCATATCATCATTTGGAACCCACATCTTTTAACTCCCCTTCTAGGCCTCATCTTAAGGTACTACTGAAACCGCAAACTATCAGGAAACTTGGAAGGAAGGGACTAGACTGATCTGGGCTCATTGAAGGTCTTCAGAATGTATAAAAATACCACGACTAATGCCCATGTGGCCTGTGCTCTTTTCTTCCTGTTAAGTTGAGGCAATTGCTGTTTTTATCTGCCATCATATCATCTCTCTACTAACAAAACCAAAACTGTAGTTTCTTCTAGCTTAAATCTCTTCTGGTGGTACTGATCTTGGTATACAATGTTTTCTCTACTGAATTAAAAAGAGGCATATGAGCTCTATGGGTTTTCTCTAAGAATCAGTAGTGATTTGTGTTGTTAAATTAATTGAATTTTGGCATTTTCCTTTTGTGGACATTACCAGCTTCACAGATGAATGATGCTGATTACCATGATCTGTTTTCCTAGGAAAGGTACTCATGGTGAAGACACCCAAAGCCAGGCCCTCCACATCCTAGACCTGTTATCCATGTGAATAGTTTGTTCAACTCCTGTATTTTCTGCACAATTAAAGCATAAATGTTCACCAGATTGTTAACTTCATCCTTTTTAAAAATTGGCTTTAATGGACTCATGTTTCAAACTTAACCTCATTCTAAGTAATAATACCTATACAACCAGATGTTTGATATGTTAAGTATCTTTTCCTACTATATACTGAAATAGACACATCACTACTCAAATTTTTAAAAAGAAACTTGAACAGACTCTTTCGGAAGCCATTGTGTGTGTGTGTGTGTGTGTGTGTGTGTGTGTGTGTGTCAGAGAGAGAGAGAGAGAGAGAGAGAGAAAAGAAGATACCTGGGAGTACATTGCTTTACAAATGTGGGGAAGGGCCACCCACCCATATTCTTGCCTACATTTGCACATGTTTGACCCATGTAGAGAGGACAAAGATAGGCAAAGGAGCTTGGCAAACAGTGGCTCTGAGTCTGAGCAAAATCTAGGATATGGTGGCCAGGGGCACAGTAGTGGAACATTAGTGTATGCGTGTGTGTGTGAATGTGTGTGTGAGTGAGTGTGTGTGTGTGTGTGGTCTGGATCTATGCTATTGGCTTCAAGTTTAATTTGGTCCTTTATTCTATTTTAATTAAGCAATTCTCTTGCTCACTGGCTCTCTCACGTGGAGAGCTTGTTAAAGCTGAGATCACTCATGTAGTAAGTGGTTCTGTAATGGTGTCTGATAATTTGCACTTCTAAGAAATTCTCAGGGGATGCCACTGTGGATGGTACAGGGAACACACTTTAAGAACCATTTCTCCTTAAGTCAATCAGAGAAAGACAATTATCATATGATCTCCCTGATATGAGGAATTTGAGAGGCAACGTGGGGGGGTTTGGAGGGTAGGGAAGGAAAAAATGAAACAAGATGGGGTAGGGAGGGAGACAAACCATAAGAGACTCTTAATCTCACAAAACAAACTGAGGGTTGCTGGGGGAAGAGGGTTAGGGAGAGGGTGGTTGGGTTATGGACATTGGGGAGGGTACGTGCTATGGTGAGTGCTGTGAAGTGTGTAAGCCTGATGATCACAGACCTGTACCCCTGAAGCAAATAATACATTATATGTTAATAAAAAATAAAATAAAATAAAATGCAAAAAAAAAAAAAAAGAACTATTTCTCTTAACTGATCTGACTACAAGGTCACCTGAGCCCTGTTACTAGAATATCCTTGCATCACCCTGGATAAGCCTTTTAGGCAAAGTGCTTACTGGAGTGCCCAAAAAGAAAGCTGGGATATCATGCAGGTAGAATAGGTTATTCAACTAGGATTATGTCTTCCTTTCCAATAAATACATGCATGAAGGGAAGAATTCATCTTGAGGCTTGTTTTCCTTGAACATAATACCTAGTCTCAAAGTCATGGGAGAGGAGACTATAAACTTCACCTACTCTATCTACTAAAGGCTTCAGATATCTGTTAAATAACTACAGACAAATACCAAATTGGCAGAGATCAATTTACTACAGACACTGAGGAAATAAATAATAGTAATTTAAAAAATAAAAAATAAAAATAAATAGAAACATCAACACTGGGAAGTGGTTATAGGCGAATAAAGTTTGTCTCAATAAAGAATACTGAAGAAATTTGTCCAAAGTCTAGGTTGGAAGCCTTCAATGAAGGGAATTCCTGCTTCTTGAAAATACGTGAGGAAAGCCTAGTGGCCAGTGATGGTCAAGATTCAGTTAAGAGAGAGACACTGGGTTTCCTTGCAAACCTGAGGTTGCTGGATCCATGAAAGAAGTTAAGGTGTAGTTATGATATTGATGCCATAAGCATGGATCACCACAAAAGAGTGGGTTCTTTGTAGCCAGAGGAATTGGGGTTTGCTGATTAGTCAGAGCAAAATCTTTTAACATCCGTCTCAGTATCTACTTCTTCCATAGGCCATCATGAAGAGGCAGACTTAGATGGACCTAATTCTACTCTCTTGTCCTTTTTGGGAAAGGTTTGCCATGCAGGAGTGGACACCATCCACTTCTTGGTATTAAAGGATCCACTGTGGTTGTAAACAAGGAAGACGTTCCCTAAGTAGACAAATTCCAGGGAGGAGCTGAATCACTTGCAAAGTGGCTTCATGGAGATGAGAGAACCAAAAAATGCCAACCTAGTGACTATTTCCCAGATGAATCTGACAATATCATATTCAAGAATATAGGCATTCACCCTGGACATTATCATTTTGACCTTTAATGGAAATAATAATAATAATAATTATTATTATTATTGCCTCAGATAACAGTTCTACTATGTCTCCCCTTGAAGCAACCAGGAGCTACAAGCACACTCCCACTCTAAAAAAAACTCATTATGCACCAACCTACTAAGGGGTTAAGCTAAGAGACTCATGGAAAATTATTTGGTCTAAAAACAAATTCACAGGGATGCCTGGGTGGCTCAGTCAGTTAGGCGGCTGCCTTCAGCTTGGGTCATGATCCCAGGCTCCTTGCTTGGTGGCGAGCCTGCTTCTACCTCTGCTTCTGCCTGCCACTCTGCCTGCTTGTGCTCTCTCTCTATCTCTCTCCCTGACAAATAAATAAAATTTTTTAAAAATCTTTAAAAATGAAATCAGAGCAAGATTTCTTTAAAATAGCAAAGCTCCATGCTTGCATTCTAGCATGTTTCATACGGTTAAGTACTTGACAGAAAGAACAGGACTAAAAAATAAAAAAGTCCTACCAAAGTGTCAGGAGCCCCAGCTGATGTCAGAAGAGCTTTGACTGATAAAGTGTCTCTGAAGTGCTTGTGTTAGGTCACTGGGAACAGAAGACTGATTTATAAAATTAGATTTACCCAAATCTCCAGTTGCTTAAGATAGGTAACTAATGTGACTACAACTGCCCCAGTCTATAAATTTGGCTTCTTCAGTTACTCTATCTGGCACTCACTATCATTAATATGGAGTGGATTTAAGAAGTACTTTAAGAAAAAATGAAACAAGATGGGATCGGGAGGGAGACAAACCAAAAGAGACTCTTAATGTCACAAAACAAACTGAAGGGGGTGGGGGGGGAGAGGGGTTGGGAGAGGGTGGTGGGGTTACACTATATGTTTAAATAAAAAAGCTTAAATTAAAAAAAAGAAGTACTTTAGATGAGACCTTGTGGGCAGAGGGCCTGGGAACTTTTTTTTTTTTTTAAATGAACCAAGAATATCCAAGGGAAGGAAGATTTCTGTGGTCAAATGATAAGATTTTCATGCTAATAAATCTCTACTCTATGAGTAACCCATGTTCACTTCTATCATTGAATGTGTGTTTGATTATTGCCAGTTTCAAGATATAATTTCAAGAAGTTAAAAAACATGATTCTCATAAAAAATATAGAATGTATACATGTCAAAGATTTACTTAACTCATTAATAAGGGAACCAATCGATGATAGTTGGATTCAAGGATAACTCATATACAATAACACTGGAATGAGACTGCTAAATTAATAGGAAGCCAGTTAACATCTTCTAGGACAATAAAACTGACTTTTATCTTTTCTACCAGACAGAACCATTTAACTTTTTGGCACACAAAAAATCTTCGAGTTAGGGAACATGTAACTTCACAGAGTAGGGAACCTGATCAAAAGTCAACAGTAAGTTACACAAAGAGAGTTGCATAATCTGTGAGTGCGTCCCTTAGACAGACCTCCATCCTTTGCCTTATTTCCTAGTTTAGGATAACTTTTCTTAATAATAGAAATGGGTGAGTTTTTCCTTGGGCACGATGCCATTATATGTGGTAACAGTCACCAGATGAACTTCCTGCTTTGGAAATCTCAGTGGTTAGTCATGCTTTCTCCCAGTGCACTTGGTGAAGAATCTTAAACATCTTATGCCCATGGTTCTCAAATCTGGTGGGGGAGAAGGGGAGCACATCAACATCTCTTGAGGAGCTTAAAAAACTCCACATGCCAAGCCAACACGACAGACCAATTCAGTGTGAATCTCTGAGAATGGATCATAGGCAGCAGTGTATTTTAAAGCTCTTCTGGTGGTTCTTTTTCTTTTTTTTTTGCTCTTCAAAAAAAATGTTTACTTGATTGATTGATTGGTTTTTTAATTAACAGATAATGTATTATTTATTTCAGGGGTATAGGTCTGTGATTCAGTCTTATATCACATCCACTGCTCATCACATCACATGCCCTCCCCAATGTCCATCACCCAGTTACTTCATCCCTCCACCCCCCTCCAGTAACCCTCAGTTTGTTTCCTAAGATTAAGAGTCTCTTACGGTCTTCCAGTGATTCTAATACACACCAAGACTGAGAACCACTGTATTACTTTGAATCAATATGTGTGTGTACATGTGTATACATAAATTTATTTTAAAATTTGGATCATACTAACCTTTATTTATATTGTTTTTAAACTAATAATTATATCTTGAGAATTTTCATGATAAACATTGCTCGAATAACATTTGATTATTTTTACTTATTTTTTCAAATGCCATTTAAAAAGACTGTATTGTGTTTCATCATATAACTGTATTATGATTTATTTGGCTATCTCTTATTCCTGGATGTTTAATGCAATTTTTTCTTTTCTGTCTCTCTCTTTTCTTCTTTTCTTTTTTTGCCATTATAAATTAGACTGCCATGAACATATTTATATAAAAACTTTATCTACATCTTGGATTATTTCCTTACAATGGATTCTGGGAGTGGATTTACAGGCCAAAAAAAATAAATGTTTAAAGACATCTGAGACATGTCACCAAAACGCTTTCTACAAAGTCTTATTAATGTATATTTTTAAACTGGTGATTTCCTCCATAATTTATTTAGAAAATATTTGCATATTCCAAGAAGAGTTAAAAATTCATTTTTTTAAGCTTTTATTTATTTATTTATTTGACAGAGAGATCACAAGTAGGCAGAGAGGCAGGCATAGAGAGACAGGGAAGCAGGATCCCTGCTGAGCAGAGAGCCCTATGCAGGGCTCGATCCCAGGACCTTGGGATCATGACCTGAGCTGAAGGCAGAGGCTTTAACCCACTGAGCCACCCAGGTGTCCCAAAAATTCATTTTTAAAAGTATTTCTTAGTGGACATTTTAAATTTAAGCTTAATTTAATTCAGTTAAAATTTATTTTAGTGTGTATATGGAAAGAGTTAAAACCCCAGTTTGATATTTTCTCCAAACAGCTCCTTTTCCCAATGCCATTTGTGGAATAATTCATTCTTTCTCCATTAGTTTATGTAACATAACATACATAGGTTAGTACTCTTAAACACAGAGAACAAACTGATGGTTACTAGAGGGGAGGTGGGTGGGGGGATGAGGGGAATAGGAGTGGGCATTAAAGACTGCACTTATCATGATGAGCACTGAGTAACGTACAGAACTGTTGAATCACTATATTGTATACCTGAAACTAACACTCTCTGTTAACTATACTGGAATTAAAATTTTAAAAAATATGTAGGTTGGTGAACTGTACTTTGTAATAGTGGATAGACTCACAAATGCACATGAAAGAGACTGACACTAGTAACAAACTATTTTGAGTACATTTTTTTCTCAATTTTAACCATTAGTATTTTTTAGAGTGATCTAGTTGTGGTTTTAACTCTTACTCCCCTACAGAAGTCTTAGGTGTTG
>ML111326.1:0-10103 GCA_003697995.1 Taxidea taxus jeffersonii
GGGGGAAACCAGCATTATAAAACATAGTGAAAATCTAGACCAAAAAAATACTTATTTTTTAACTGAGAAGTTTATTTAAAAATGTACATGGAAATGCAAAATACTAAGAATAAAAAAATACTGAAAATAAAGAACAAACATCACCTGATTTCAAGTCTTAATAAAAGACAACCAGTAAGACAATGGCATTTTAATGTAAAAAAATAACAGATAGATTTACGGGGAAAAAAAAGAGAAAGTCAATATACAGACCTTCAAACATTTGGCTTTAAAGAAATCTGCAAAGGGAATAATACAAAGACAAAAGGAAATATTGCAAGTGATACCAGAAAACTGAAAATCCGTCTATAAGGAAAACGAAGTTCCATCCTTTCCTAACATCACATACAAAAATTTAACTAAAATAACTCATCGACCTAATTGTGAGCATTAAATTTATAATACCTTTAGAAAAAAATCTGAGAGAAATCTTCATGAATTTGAGTTTGACAAAGATTTCTTAAATAGTACACACCAATCATACAGCATAAATAAAAAATATATATGTACATAGGCTGGCCCTTATAAAAATTTTTAAAATTAGCTCTTTAAAGCATACTCATTGGAAAATAAAAGTGAAAGATATAAAATAATAGAAAATATTTGCTAAACAAATATCTGATAAGGAATTTTATGCAGAATGTTTTAAAATGTTACAGTAACAAGATAAACAACTTAATAAAAATGGGCTCAAGTGTTAATTAGGCACCTAACAAAAGAAGATACACAAATGAAAAGAATATCAACTTAGTCACCAGAGTAACAAAATGAAAACCATGATGAAAGACTATTGGCCATTCAGCGGCCAAGTGTAGCTTTAAAGCTAGCACTTTATAAAGCTAACAACACAAAGCATTAGTGCAGAACATGTGTATTGGTGTAGTTCTCATTCATGGTTTGTGGAGATGGCAAAGTGATAAAAACAGTTTGGAATGCAATTCTGCAGTTCTTGTAGAGTTAAACATGAAATTGCCATTGACGCAACAATTTCACTCTTAAGATACTAACCCAAGAGAAGTGAAACTTAAGTTCCTGGTAAAGGGTTGCTCTAGATTGTTCTCAGAAATATTAGCTATAATTTCCAAAAAGTGGAAACAGCAGGGAGTATGTGGAAAATCTATGTTCCTCCCGTTCAGTTTTGTTTTAAACCTAAAATTCCTCTAAAAATAGTCTTTAAAAAAAAAAAAAGGGTAGAATCCTGAAGTAATGATAAGTTACTTATTAGGCTGGATTCCAGTGATTAGTATCACTTTTTTTGAGAAAGTATCACAAAATATTGAAACACTTGAAAACACTGGGTAGTCTAAAACTTATTCTTATGACTTATTAGTAATGATAATGCATTCAAATTTGTCCATGAGGCTTTAAATATTTGTAATTCTTATGGGATATACAGGTTATCACTCTACAAGAAAGTGAGGCACTGGTGATAGAGTCTCTCTGCCCCTTTTTAAAAAGAATCCTAATTAGAATTACATAGTTCTGAGTAGGAAAAAAAAAAAAAAAAACAACAGATAAAATCCAAGAAAATTTAAAAGAGTTAAGCACCACCAAAATGATGATTTGGCAAGTGGATGAACTTATTTATTTTTACTATTTTTAAGAAGGTAAAGGGCCCTCATTTGTATAATTTCAAATTATCTTGTTCAAATTCTTAGTATTATAAAATATTTAACATGTTGAATTTCCCAGGTTAGTAAAAATCAAATATGAAAACAGAAAAATGAGTAAGAAGAGATTATTTCACAACTTCTAGGCACTTGTGAAAAAGTGAAATAACATTTGGGTCAAAAGACACCTGATGCTTTTCTGAGATACTTAATAGTTTCTAGTTCCCACAGGCTTTAAAATGCTCTGATTTAATCGGGGAGAGGGTGAGAAATCATGACATGTAAGAACAAAATTGAATAAAACTAACAATATGCTGTAAAAAATGTAGAAACAATACAAATGTCCATTGACTGATGAAATAAATAATGCATTAACAAATAAGGGAATACCAATCAACAATAAAAAGGAATTACTGATATAAACAGTAACATTACTAAAGCACAAGAGCATAATGCTTAGCAAAAAATCCAAATATAAAATATGGCATATTGTAAGAGTACATTTCTAAGAATTTCACTAATCATCAGGTAATGAAAATTAGAACAACAGTGAGATATTGATTCACACTTGTTAGGGTGGCTATTATTAAAACAAAACAAAAGATAACAAACAAGTGTTGGCAAAAGATGTGAATAAACAAAAACACTTTATACTTTGGTAGGAATGTTAAATGGCATCGCTATTATGGAAAACAGTACAGAAGTTCCTCCAAAAATGAAAAATAGAAAATAACATATGACTCAGCAATCCCATATTTTAATATATATCTGAAGGAGTTAAAGTCAGGATCTTGAAGAGGTATATGTACTCAGATGTCTATTTCAGCATTATTCACAATAGCCAAGATATGGAAACAATCTAAGTGTACATCAATAGATGAATGGATAAAGAAAATGTGGTATTTACATAAAATGGAATATTAAAAAGTCTTTAAAAAAGAAGGAAATATTGCCATTTGTAATAACATGGATAAACCTGGAGGATTTATGCCATGTGAAATAAGCCAGACACAGAAAGACAAATACTTTATGCACTCACATGTGGAATCTAAACCAGCCAAAGTAATAGAAGCAGAGACTAGAAGGTTTTATTTAGGGCTTGGAGGAGGGCAAATTGGAGGGGTAGTGATGGTTAAGACTACAAAGTTTAAGTTATGTATGATAAATAAGTTTTGGAAATCTACTAAACAGTAGATACAGTATACACTATGACTAACGATACTGTATTTTAGACTTAAAGTTTGCTATGAGGTTAGATTTCAAGTGTTCTTACCACTACTATTACCATTAATAACAATGGAGGTTAGAAGTGCCTGGGTGGCTCAGGGGTTGTGTCTGACTCTTGATTTTGGCTCAGGTCATGATCTCAGGGTTATGAGATCGATCCCCATGCTGGCCTCCATGCTGGGTGTGGAGCCTGTTTATGATTCTCTCCCTCCTGCTGCCCCTCTCCCCCACCCTTAAAAATAAATTAATAGTAACAATAACAGAAGTGGGAGGAAACTTTGGGAGATGATGAATATATTTATGGCCTTGATGGATATGATGGTTTCAGAGGTATATACTTAACACCAAACTCACTGAATTGCAAACATCAAATATGTACAGGTTTTTATCTGTTAATTATACCTCAAGGAAGTGGTTAAAAAAAAGAAATGATATAAAATGCAAACTATAGTAACAAAAAGCAGATCAGTATTTGCCATGAGTCATGAAGCAAGAGGAAGAGCTGACTGCAAAGAGGTGAAAGAGAAATTTGGGAGTTCATGGAAATTAGCTATATAATGCTTATGCTATGGCTATATGACTTAATACTGTCAAAGCTCATCAAATTGTACATATAATATTTCTGACAAAAAATAAAAAAATATTTGTGAAGAATTGGGGAAATCATTAATGACAGCATATACCAGAAAATATATAGACTCACTTTATCAAAATACATAGCACCACTTGGGAAAATTGATAAAAATGATTTTAATAAAGAAAAATGCAAACCTAATCCTAGTGAATTAGTACCTTGTTTAGAATAGTAAAATGATTTTTGGTGAGATTACAGAAATAACATTAATATAAATTGTGTTCTCTGCATTTTTCCTAGACAAATTACTGAATCAAAGAAGGCAATACTCTGCAATGAGCAACAGATAATACTGAGGAAGTAAATTTTATAAAATTCCTCACTGTTAAAACATTTTATCTCCAATAACCACAGAATGTCACTTGTAAAACTACTAATTAGTGTTCAAATGTGGCCTTCAATAGAGAATTCTTAACTGTTAAAAACTATCCAAATGGATTTTCAACTTTTCTGTTCACCTCTGTTGTAAACATTATTTAAAATGTTATGCCACTGGGGCACCTGGGTGACTCAGTTCAGCATCCAACTCTTGATTTCAGCTCAGGTCATAATCTCAGGGTCCTGGGATGGAGCCCTGTGTTGGGTTCCATGCTTAGCGCTGAGTCTGCTTGAGATTCTCTCCCTCTGGCCCTCCTCCTGTTTAAGCTCAGACACACACTCTCTCTCTCTCAAATCAAGTATTTTTTTTTTAAGATTTTATTTATTTATTTGACAGAGAGGTTAAGAGACAGTGAGAGAGGGGGAATATAAGCAGATGGAGTGGGAGAGGGAGAAGCAGGCTTCCTGCTGAGCAGGGAAACTGATATGGAGCTCAATCCCAGGACCTTGGGATCATGACTTGAGCCAAAGGCAGATGCTTAGTAACTGAGCCACCTAGGTACCCCTAAAATCTTTTTCTTCTTTTTTAGTTACACTATCTGTTTAGAAGTCAATCTAAAACACTGAGATCAAGAGAAAACTTAGAATTCTGAATTTTTTTATCTGAAAAACGTAGTATACACATATATCATCTATTATGGGTCCCTCCCCACAGGGTCTAGGAGAGCTACCCATAATTAAACACATTAATTTATCTATATCAAAATTTAGATAAGATTTAGATAAATTTAGATAAAATTTAGAGAGAGAGAGAACATGAAAAGGGGGAGGGCCAGAAGGAAAAGAAGACTCCCTGCCCAGCAGGGAGCCTGATGCCAGACTCAGAGTATCATGACTTGAGATGAAGAAAGTTGCTTAACCAACTGAGACACCCAGGCACCCCTGTGCTCACTTCTTCATTATAATATTTGTCTTATAGTGTTTTTTCATTATTTAACATTGGGAAATATCTGACTTGAAATTTTGTTCTGCCAATTTACAGCCTATTTCATGAAGAAAATACCTCTAAGATAAAAAGCTTTATGAGGTGACTCTATCCAATGTACATCAGTGACCTTTTCAATATTCTGTGTCTTGATTGAGTAGCCATTCAGTTCATTCCCTGAATGCTAGTGTAAACACGGGGAATGAGTTAATCAGAATATATTGTTTCAAAGGTCACCGAGCATTTTTTAATGCTTTCTTTTTTTATATATATATTTAAAAGCATTTAATGACATAACATATATTTAACAGGGCAAAAGTTGAGAGGTACAGGTCAAACAACTGAGCGCCAGGCCTGAGCGACCTCCTCCTTGCTCAGGCCCAGCCTCTGGAGTTCTATCGATGCCATTTTGATTGTGCAGTAAGATGAAAATTTGTCATTACAATCATTACAGTGACAAAGAAATGCACACTATGTATCAAATAGCAAAGGTAATGAAGCAAATTATAACACAGTGTGGCAACGCACAAGCAAGTAACCATTAGAGTAACATTACTTTGTCCAGTAAATGCTTCAGTTCCACTTGTACACTTACCAATGATTTAAAGGGTTTATTATGCATCTAGTTTTATTATATTTTGTACTAGAATTATCTCAAACATACAATATAATATATTTCAGCAAAAAAAAAATTGAAATTACAGATTATTTAAAACAGTATCAGTTTCTATTCCTTCTCATTTACCGGTATACCAACATTCTGAACTGTCCTTGCAGGTAATGCAGAAAAGCCACATGTCAGGTGTTAGTAAGTGATACCAGATACAAACGGTTTGGTCTGTAGATTTAACATGGAGCTGCACTGTGGCTGCAGCGAGATCCTAATACACGAACTGTTTAATCAAAGTTAGACCCGTCGTGGGCACTTTACAATTAAAAATACATAAAAGAAAATGCTAATAACCTGTCTTGCTTCAACATAAGATTAGCAAGGAAATATATACATATATATATGCACACACACACACACACACACACATATAGTATTTCAACTGTACTTGAAATACTGTATACATTTTTCTGTGTTTCTATGTATATGGTTTAAATGCCCAAAACTGAATAGAAATATATATTCCAAGTTATATCAATGATAAATCAAATAAAATGTAAAATATTTTCAGCATTTTATTATTTATTTATATTAGAATAATTATTTTAAATGCATGAAATAAATTTAAGAAGAAAGTAATGTCAATTCATACTATGCCATGTATTTCTCATTTGCTGAAAAATTATTCACTATTTAAGAAAAAAGAATCCTGTACTACTAATGAATTTTCATTTCAAAATAATTATGGGAATGAAAACGCCAACCAAACTAGGACATTTTTAAGAATGTTGCTATCACTAATAAGAAATACGGAATAGGGCTGATGATAAATAACTAAACATATAATATCACGTATGTTTGTAGCATTTGTAATGTTTTTTTCAAGATTGCATTACACTGTTTTTGGGGAAACTGTCTGTGAGAGTCAGTGATTTGGAAAACTGAAAGTTTCTTGAAAAATGTATGCAGAAAGGGGAAAGGACTGAGGAGTATGAGGCCATATCCATATCTAATGTGAGCATAGCAGAACAAATCAACTTGCTGTAGACTAGATAATTATTGACAGATTCTAGTGCTAAGGAAAAAAAAAAGCTTCCAAATACAAACTGCTTTCATAGGCTGCTTTATTTCATAATAAAGTACATTGTGTGTATTATTAATGTTCTATCAAGTATCTGTTAATTTATTATTTGAAATTCCAGATTTTTCATACCTATGTTCATACTGAATCCAGGTTACAACCAAGAAAATTAAAATATACCACAAAGAGAAAAATTTTAGGAGTAGTGATTTTTTTAAGAAAAAAAAAAGTCATGTAATTGTAATGATATTTCTGTTATCATTGTGCTATATAAGGAATGTTCATGCTTTGGGTATTTAAATTACACCAATATTTCATGGGTTTACAAGAGGTTATTTGAATATTTATGCATTTATTATATATCTATTGTTTTCTTTCAGGAGTTTTAAAGTCTAATAAAACTGTCAGAGAATTTTCAGCTGAAATGAATAAGTAAGTGGATGCTTGGATTTGTTTTCATTCTATAAATAAGTTAAGAGCATTATAACTTTTAAAAATTTCTCTTCACCACAAAACAAATTGAAATTGACTCTAACCCTAATATGATGAGATTATCAAGTCTGCTATGTCAAACTTGTTAAGACCTATCTTGGAACCATATGTCCATAATTGTTTTATGTAAAAGAAAAAATAACTAGGTAAATTAACTCCTCATGCTTTTCTCTCTGCTAAAATATGAGACATTAAAGTGAATTCAGTACTTCCACCTCTTCTTAAACACCTTAAATATATCCAAACATAATCAACTGAGAAGCACTTTTGGAATGGGAAAGTAAAAACTTCTGAAAATCTTCTTTCACCAAAGCAAGGACACAGGGAAAATTTGTCATAATTAACTTATTTAGAAACCTGAAAATTTATCAAAGCTTGTAACAATCCAAGAATGATTTAACTGCAAAAAGCTGATGATTCTTAGACCAGTGAGGTTGGTGGTGTTAGACCATGCCCTATATCCTACCCACCCTGTATCCAAGTCCACAGTAGTGTATAATCAGCAGCACACACTGGAGTGGGGACGATGGTTTGGAGTACCCCCAAAACTCCATCTCCAGAGTGCTGTCACTCTGTGCCAGTCCTGAAACTTTCTGGAAGAACTCCATTCACTGGGCTTATCATTATTTGATCTCAGAGTTACCTCTGATGGAAAAGATCTATCCTCAGAGCATTTATCAACAGAAATCAGTGGCAGATGTTTACCATTGCAGCTACCTGAGAAAGCAATACCAATTAGGGAAAACAAGAGGGTGATCAAGAAGCTTAAAAGAAAACTGAGAAATGACCTATCAATAGAGTCCTTGAAAAAGCTCTAATATATTCTTAATACTCTAGAAGAGTTGCTATTGCCATTCTATCAAGAGAAAGGTAATGTATCATCCGTATAAGTACAGACAACAAACTCAAGCTATTTTTACTTTAATATTGAAATTGACTAAGTAATGCTATAATTACAAGAAGACAGGAATATTTGGACTTAAATGCTCAATAATCAAATGAAATTTCCCACAAAAGTACTACTAAGTGAAATAAAAATCACCTAATCAAAGATATAGGAAGTTATTCATTGGAATTATTCCAACCTTCAGTAGTTTCCTTTACTGTCCAGTATTTAATAACATTTTTTAACATCAAACAATCTGGAAACTCCTAGAAGAAAAAAATAGGGGGAAAAGTTCCATGACATTAGCCTTGGCAATGATATCATGGACATGACACTAGAAGCATAGACAAGAAATGCAAAATAGAAAAGTGGGACTACAGCAAATGAAAAACTTCTCATAGCAAAGAAACAGTAAATGAAGTGAAATAGCAACCTCTGGGATGGAAGAAAATATTTGTAAACCATGTATTTGATAAGAGATTACTATTTAAAATATGTAAAGAATTCTAATGCAGAAATAATTTTAAAAAATAACAACCCAGTTAAAAATGGGCAAAATACTTGAATAGACTCTCTCTAAAGACACACAAATGGCCAACAAGTACATAAAAAGATATTCAACATCATCAGTCATCAGGGAAATGCAAATTGAAACCACAATGAGATATCATCTTAAGTCTGCTAGGATGACTAAAAAAAAAGTAAGTGTTGGCAAGGATGCAGAGAAAATAGAACCCTTGTCCTTGTACACTGTTGCTGGGAATGGTAAACAATGCAGTCTTTATGGAAAACAGTATGGAAGTTCCTTAAAAAAAAAAAAAAATAGGAACACCATCCCATTTCTAGGTATTTATCCATGGGGACTGAAATCAGAATCTTGAGGAGGTATCTGTACTCTAATATTCACTGCAGCATTATTCCATAATAGCCAAGGTATGGAAACAACCCAAATGTCCATCAACAGATAAATGGATAAAGAAAATGTGATATAGATGTGTATATATGGAACATTATTTATATAGTAAATTTATTCTATTATATCTCATTGTATAGATCTTATAGGTTATATTATGTCTTACATATTAAGTTATATATAATACATAAAATTATTATAATAATATGGGATATTATTAGGTTTAAAAAGGAAGGAAATAATATCATTTGTAACAACACGGATGAGCTTGGAGGACATTATACTAAGTGAAATAAGAGAGACAAATATTGCATGATTTCACTTATACCGCATGTGAAATCTAAAATAGTAGTAAGTAATAGAATCAGAGAATAGCATGGTGGTTGCCAGGGTTGGGGAAAGGGGAAAATGGCTGATGTTGATCAAAGTATATAAAGTATCAGTTACACAAGATGAATCAATTTCTGAGATCTAATGTATGGCCTTGGTGTCAACAGCTAACAATATTGTATTATATACTTGAAATATGCTGCGAGCATACATCTTAATAATATTAAGTCTTCTCACCACAAAATAAAGAAACAAAAAGAAAACAGAAAGTATGTGGATAGGGTAGATATATTAATTATCTTGATTATGTGATCATTTCACAATGTATACAGTATCAAAATGTCAAGTGGCATAACATTTAAACTTTTTAAAAATTCTACTATTTCATTGACAACTTTATTACACTTCACTTTCTGGATGACACATTTGGAATGTTTGATGACTCATTTATATATTTTTTATTATACTTCATTTATTATCTTTAGATATGAAATTAGAAATACCATAGAAAATTAAATGTTATCATTAATAGAGAATTCACAGATATTTTAGAAAATATCACAGCAGTAAAGATATCCTCCTTTTTTTCTAATATAAAACTTAGCTAGTAACCCAGGAAATCAAATCTCAAACCTGAAATTTTAACTGGTTTAGCTCTGAGATCTTTAAGTGTATCATTTAGTGTCACTTAATGAATTCATAAATTATGTATGCTAGATAATAGTTTTATTTTTATGAAGGACAATAAGTTTAAGTTACTTAAATTAGAAGAGTAAAAATATGCAAAAATTAGTTTACTTAAAAATAACAAATGAGTTAAGTTAATGATTTTCTATTTTTTTATTTTGTATATTTTTTTATTTTATTTATTCATTTGAGAGAGAGAGACAGAGACAGAGAGGACAAGTGGGAGGAGGGGCAGAAAGAGAGGGAAAGAGGAAGAAGACTCCCCACTGGGCAGTGAACCCAAAATGAGGT
>ML111326.1:10503-44789 GCA_003697995.1 Taxidea taxus jeffersonii
AAAAAAAAAAGTTGCTTACTAAATTTAACCTAAGTATTGAACTTAAAATTCCCAAACTGAATATATACACAATTTCATTATTTCATTTATACTGTTTAATAAAAGTGAAAATATGTTATGCACTATACTCCCATTAGCCTTAGTGTATTTTATATTATTCCATTGTAAATACAAATGTTGCATTAAATTTTCTAAGAAAGTTATTGTTTAACTATGAATCAGAACAAACCTCTAAATTTGTTTTTTCAGGGGCGCCTGGGTGGCTCAGTGGGTTAAGCCTCTGCCTTTGGCTCAGGTCAGGATCTCAGGGTCCTGGGATCAAGCCCCACATCCGGTTCTCTGCTCAGCAGGGAGCCTGCTTCCCCCGCTCTCTCTGCCTGCCTCTCTGCCTACTTGTGATCTCTGTCTGTGAAATAAATAAATAAAATCTTTAAAAAAAAATTTGCTTTTTCAGTTTTGTATTACATTATATATAATGTATTATATACTGTAGACACTATATATGATTCCTGCATAGTATACTGCGATTATACAGTCATCCAATGAAATAGTAATATTTCATAGTACTTCTTACTATTTGCAAAAGCAATGATGCTGAAGAGACATTTCAGTGATTTAATTTACTTATTTATAAAACCCTATAAAGATACACATTAGGGGCACCTGGGTGGCACAGTTAAAGCAACCCCACCCTGATTTCTACTCAGGTCATGATCTCAGGCTCATGAGATCCAGCCCTGCGCTGGGCTTCATGCTTAGCTGGGTGTGTGCTGGAGATTCTCTCTCTTGCTCTCGCTGTGTCCCTCCCATTCCTGCGTGCTCTCTCTCTCTCAAATAAATAAATAAATCTTTAAAAAGATATGCATTAATAAAAATCCATTAAATGATAAAAATACCATGCCATATTTAATATTCCATTTAGAATGAGAAAAGAGTGTCTATTATCATAACAATTTAATAGATTTTTTAGGCCTTCTGTCCAATGCAATAAGGTATGGAACAACTACTGAAGCAACATTTAAGTGAACATAAATAGTTGACAAAATATTTGGATAAAATAAACAAATACAAAAAGGAACTTTTTCCTTTGAGGATTGTACAATTATTAAAAGTGCACTGAAAAAGATTGCTTAAATGTAAAGCATAACAATACAATGCTAATGAACAGAGTAATAGTTGGAATTTTAGTGGCCACAGTTTATTTAAAAAAATATATATGTACATACACCCACAGATATATATATGTATATGCATCTGCCTGTATGTGTATATATATATGTATATATACATATATATGTACTGCCTAGGTTATTATTAAATTTATTCTTAAATTATTAAAGAGAACAAACCTCTCTATCTACTGGTTTTTCTCCATATGTCAAAAACAAGGATATCTATCTCATTTACAGGTATCATTATTGCTGTGATAATTACAAAAGAAATGAAAATCCAGGTTCAAACTGAAAGCCCAACCAATGTTAAACTTTTAATAGGGTGTGTTCAATTAGATGACTAGATTAGTATTTTGATAGCAAAAGAGCAAAAATGCTAGAAGTTAGGTCCATCACACTGTCTGATTATTGATACAGTAAAGATAAACCATCCTTCTCTAAGTATACTTGTTACACTAGGAGCATACCCTTACCTGGTTCTGAGCTGGTAGTTTATCACGTAGGTGACGGAAACGCTGGTATGAAAAGAAAGCATGGAAAGACGTCAGGAAACATAGTCCATAAAAAGTGCGCAATGACGCCAGCACTCGGCGCTGGGGGACTGAAGTTAACAAGGCAGGAGAAAGTTCAGGAGTCCCGCCTGCTCCGTGGCATCAGAGCCGCAGGTCTTCGAGGCTGTGCCTGAGTTTATGAGGGTCGCAGCAGTATGCACTCCAGGGCCAGTGGCTGACCCTGGGCCTCCACGTGCAACAAGTGCTCTCAGGAGGAACAGAACGCCCTGGGCAGCCTGCTTGGCTGTGGCAGTGTGTGGGCACAGGCCGCCCCTGAGCACTGCCGCCTGCACAAGTCCTCCTGGCAGGCTGAGGGCAGCAGAGCCTCCTATGATCAAGCTCACCGCAAGGCCTATGGCCAGGCCCAACCACCCACATTTCCTCGTGAGAGGCGCGATGTACACTCACAATATCCATACATCCGGAGGTCCTGCCCTGTTCCCGGGATGAGAGAGGGACGCGGTTCCAGAAACTCCAGGACCCCCGCAGGGAGAAGATGAGGGAACAGAGCTCGGCTTGTTGCCGTTCTTTAGGTGAGTCCATGCACTTTGTGGTATAAAGGTTCTATATTATCCAAGATTTATGTCCAGCAACTACACTCTGGGAAGTTATTTTAAGGAAATAATTTTTAAATGAACAAGTATTTATGTAAGAAGGCATTAACACAGTCCATTACATTGAAATGCTCTTGTAAACACTGAATGTTCAAATATTGTGCTGTTATTGTCCTAATAATATCACACCTGTGAACTGTAATTAATACAATGGGATTATATTAAAAATTTAAAATATTTACATGGAACTTTTAATGCCACCAGAATATTCTAATTATATAGTGTTCATTGGGAAAATTAGAATAAATTTATAATGGTGATGAGTCAGCAAAAATACGGTACATATTTATACACATGAATATATGATCAAATATATATTATCCATTTTATATTAAATTATCAAAAAAGTTAATAAAGTCTTATTAATTTAAGATACTTGAGTGCATTGAAAACATTTTATTTCTTAAATGACTCCAAAATATGCATTAGAACTTGCATAAGGAATGTTAATATTAAAATTGATCTCTGTACAAATGAAATCAATAAATTTTTAACAAATAATAAAATAAAATATGTTAAAACAATTTAAAGTGACAGAAAGCTGAAAAATATTGCTTCATTTATTACAATTGAATTTTCAGTGGTTTCATTTTATAAATCCATCTTAAATTTTAGATATCTAAACTGTATACTTTTTGTCTTATATTGACATTGACTTGAAAAATTCAATGCTGAATACTTAATTATATACACACGTACACAAATATATAATTTTTGCAATAAACACTAAACTATTCATTTATTATAATGAAAGTTTCTTCTTAGAAACAAAGCACCATTTCCATTTATTTCTTTTCTGAACAGGTGAAAATGACAGCAAAATCAATGAAGAGAATTATAAGGTCAGAATAAAGAACATTCTCAGTTCAGATCTTAATTTCAGGAACAATTTGCCATGACATCTGTGTAGTCTCTTCATGAAAGTTTAGCAGATCTGACAGCTAATTAATTATAAACCAAGATTAGAGATTGGACAGAAGTGCTGGCAGAGGAGAATTCATCTTTTGTGTCAACATATTTCAGTATATTCATTTTCTTAAGCCTGAAAAACATACCGCTAGTAAATTATTGTTTATCTTTAAGCTCAAAAAGGAAATCGAACATGACATGAACAATTACCAAGATATTTGCAGAAAAAAAATGCATTTTCAAAAATAAAAAAAATAGAATTATGACATCTGAGATTTCTCAGTATTATTGTCTAAGTTATTTGCAATGTGCAAAATTACTTGATTTTAAAAATCATAAAAGATTGAAATTTAAAGCCATCAATAGAAACAAAGTGTATATAAAAGATTATGAATTAAATATAGCTACAGGGCGCCTGGGTGGCTCAGTGGGTTAAGCCTCTGCCTTCGGCTCGGGTCATGATCTCAGGGTCCTGAGCCTGTTTCCTCCTCTCTCTCTCTCTGCCTGCCTCTTGTAATCTCTCTCTGTCAAATAAATAAATAAAATCTTAAATATAGATACAGAAATTATAGAATACAAAGTTCAAGTTAACAATACTATTATAATAATTTAAATAGGAAAATTCTGCTGATAGGAAATAATATTCCCCATTGTTAGTAATTCAGAAATGTGTATTGAGCTAATCAAAATCCTGTTTTTATGTATCACTGAATAAAATAAAACAAGCAAAATAAAGGATCTGTTACTCCCCAGTGAAGTTTTTTTTTTAATTATGTTCTATTAAAAATAAATGCAGAGGCATCTGGTTTCCAGTTTAGTTTCAAGAGCTTGAAGGTTGCCTCTCTGTCCTAACAATAAGTAAAAACCTATACAAACTGAAAAATCAATGCTACTAGATCTGGAAGTGAAGTTAGGTCATAAGACAAACAGCTGCCTCCAAAACTGAAGAGACAGAAAAAAAATCACAGCCTACTGAGGAGAAACCCACTAGAAGAAACCTTAGCAGGAGCCAGTGCCAGCCTAAAAAAATCTAATCTTTAATTAATGAATTGCAAGAAGGTCAAGGTACACAAGCCTGAGAGTCAAAATTTCTTAGAGGACCCAGTAATAGGAGGACCTCCAGGCTTTTGTGAGTTTAAAAACACCAGGAGTTCAACCAGATTATAGATTAAGTATTAGGAAAAAAATTCCTTTTAGGCTTCCATGCTTCCATGAGGGGGAAGAGAAAGGAACCACTTTAAATATGCCAGAGCACTCTATTCTTAGTTAGGTTTGCTCTCAGAAGAAACAATGTATCCAGAACCTAACAAATGTGTTTAACTAGAGTCTGACTAAGCCAGGGAAATGGAAAGACCCAACTCACTGGCTGTAGCCTTTTGTGTGAAGAAAGGATACTCAACTCTAGTCCATTTTGGCCATTCTGTCCCACCTACAGAGGTAGGGACTGAAAAGCACTTGTGAAGTACATACTGCAGAGGCACAGTCTCATTAAAAGATGGAGACCTAATCATAAGGTTATAGAACACTTCTTATGTCCCAACATTACTACCACATTACTGAAGGTTCCTTTAACCCAGTACATCCCACCTGGCTATCAAGAAAAAATTTTAAGGGCGCCTGGGTGGCTCATTGGGTTAAGCCTCTGTCTTCAGCTTAGGTCATGGTCTTAGGGTCCTCGGATCAAGCCCTGCATTGGGCTCTCTGCTGAGCAGAGAGCCTGCTTCCCCTATCTCTCTGCCTGCCTCTCTGTCTACTTGTGATCTTTCTCTCTGTGTCAAATAAATAAAATCTTAAAAAAAAAAAAAAGAAGAAAATTCACAACCTACTAAAAGGCTGAAAACAGTTGGAAGAGACAGAGCAAGGATCAGAACAAGGCTCAGATATGGCAGGGATGTTGATATTATCAGATAGGAATTCAAAACAGCTATTACTAATATACTAAGAACTCTAATAGATAAGATAGATTAGCAAGAAAGAACATATAGGCAAAAACAGATTAAATTCTAAGAGAAAGTAAAAAAGAAATACTAGAGATCAAAAGCACTGTAATAAAAATTAAAAATGCCTTTGATGAGCTTACTAGTATGGCTAATTGGACAAGCTAAAGAATCTTTGCACTTGATATCCTCAAGTGCAAAGATTCTTTCTTTAGCCTGTATATTCTTTCACAACTGTTACGTTGTTGGGCAGAGTTCTTTTTTTTTTTTTTTTTAAGATTTTATTTATTTATTTCACAGACAGAGATCACAAGCAGGCAGAGAGGCAGGCAGAAAGAAGGGGGAAGCAGGCTCCCTGCCAAGCAGAGAGGCCGTTGTGGGAGTCGATCCCAGTACCCCGGGATCATGATCCGAGCCGAAGGCAGAGGCTTTTAACCCACTGAGCCACCCAGACACCCCTGGACAGAGAGTTCTTAAGGAAAGTTCTTTTCTCAACAGAGTACATAGATGCTGCTCTTTGTGTTGACTTCCTGTTACACATGAGAGGCTTGAACATGATATAATTACCTTTGTCCCATAAGTAAACTACTTTCTCTCTGGAAGCTCGTAATATTTTCTCTTTATTCTTGAAATTAAGGGATTTTCACCAAAATATATATATTTTTAAGCTTTGTTGATATATAATTGATATGTGAAAAATTATACATATTTAATGCATACATTTTTATGAGTTTGCACATATGCATACACTTGTGATACTAGCACCACAATCAAGGTACTAATCATATCCAAAACCCTCCCCATGTTCTTCTGTGTATATGTATGTATGTGTGTGTGTTTTTGTTTCATTATGGTAAGAACACTTAATTAGATTTATCCTCTTTACATAAAGTGCATAACACCATATTATTAACTATAGGTAGTATGTTATATAAGAGATCTCTAGAATTTATTCATCTTATCTAAATTAAACTTTATACCCATTGAGTGATAATTTTCTATTTCCCTCTCCCTCTGCTGCTGGCAATGATCATTTTATTTTCTGTTTTTATGAGTTTGACTATTTCAGATATCTCATATAAGTGGAATCATGCAGTATTTGTCTTATTATGATTGGATTAAATCACTTAATATAATGTCCTCTTGGTTTAATCTATGCCACAAAATAGATTTCCTTCTTATTTAAAGCTGAATAATATTTTATTGTATGTATGTACCATATTTTTTAATCCATTCATTTGTCAGTGGACACTTGGATTGTTTCCATATCTTGCTTTTATGACTAATACTGCAGTAAATGGAAGTGCAAATATCTCTTCAAGATCTTGATTTCATACACAAAAGTAGGATTGCTGTATCACTAGTTCTGTTTTTAATTTTTTGACAAACCTCTGTACTATATTTCATGCCAGCCAACAGTGTATAAGAGTTCTAATTTCCCCATATTCTTGCTAGCCCTTATCTTTTGTTTTTGATAGTAGCTAAGGATAGATAACTATCATACTTAACAAGTATAAGGAAATATCTCATTGTGGTTTTGATTTGCATTTGCAGTTTCCTGATGATTAGTGATGTTGTGCACTCTTTCATATACCTGGTAGTTATTTGTATGTCTTCTGTTAAAAGAAAAAAATTAGACCAAGAAAATTTGAAGATCTAATTGGTTCTGTCAAATGATGCAACCAGCAATGGTGATGCTGCAAGGAGTTGTAAAAAATGAAGGTTTTATTTGTTTTTGTTTTTAGGAAAAATGGAGGACAAGGAAGTTACTAGGAGAAAAAAAAAGGATTGTTCCCAGAAAGATCACTTTCCTTTTGGGGGAAGGACAAGGAGTCTTACCATGCAGATTATTTCCTCTTCTTTGGGTTATGGAGAGGGCCAACATGACAGATTACTTCTTTGGTGCTGATCAGAAAACTCTTGACTGACCAGTTAAGGACACATTTCTGGGGGAGTTGAAACTGCATTTGGGTGTTAACCCAGCTTTAGGAATTTGATCTAAATGATACCATTTTGGGCCTGTGGTTTTTTTCTTTAGAGAAATTCAAGTCCTTTGCCCATGTTTTATTTGAGTTATTTATTTTGAAATACTTCTATATTTTGGATAGTAACCCTTTATCAGATGGTTTGCAAATATTTTTATCATTTTATAAGATGACTTTTCGCTCTTGTTTCATATTAAAAAATCTGACTAATTAATATCTAAAATGTATAAAGAACTTACACAACTCACTAATTTAAAAAAAATGGACAGAGGATCTAAATAGAATCTTTTTTTCAAAGTAGCCTGATGAATAGTCAGTAAGTTCATGATAAGATGCTCAATGCTGTTAATCAGGGGAAATACAAAGCAAAACCACCATGATATATTGCTTCACACCTGTTAGAGTGACTAGCATCAAAAGGACAAGAGATAACGTGTTGACAAGGATATGTAGAAAAGTGCACCCTTATACACTGTTGATAGGAATGTAAATTGGTAGGGCCCATATCGATGATTCCTCAAAAAATTAGAACTGTTTGCACTTCCATGTTTAGTGCAGCATTATTCACAATAGCCAAGATATGGAAACAACCTAAATGTTTGTCAATGGATGAATGAATAAAGAAGATGTCACATACAAACACAAACACACATATATGCACTGGAGTAGTATTCATTCATGAGAGAGAAATAAATTATATCATTTGCAACACATGGATGGACGTTGAAAATATTACGCTAAGTGTAATAAGTCACACAGAGAAAGACAAATACTATAGGAAACTAGAAAAGCCAAACTTGGGACGCCTGGGTGGCTCAGTTGGTTAAGCGGCTGCCTTCGGCTCAGGTCATGATCCCAGCGTCCTGGGATCGAGTCCCACATTGGGCTCCTTGCTCGGCAGGGAGCCTGCTTCTCCCTCTGCCTCTGCCTGCCACTCTGTCTGCCTGTGCTCTCTCTCTCTCTCTCTCTCTAACAAATAAATAAAATCTTAAAAAAAAAAAAAAAAAAAGAAAAGCGAAACTTGTAGAAACAGAGTAGAGTGGTAGTTAACGTGCTGGGAGGGAAGGGTAGGAGAGATGAGTACATGTTAGTCAAAGAATATAAACTTCTAGTTGGAAGATAGATAAGTTTTGGGAATTTAATTTATATCATGGTGGTTATAGTTAATAATACTTCATTATATACTTAAAATTTGCTAAGACTGATTAAATGATTAAATTATTAAAAAAGGGTAATTGTGTGACTTGATGGGAGTGTTAGCTAACTCTATGGTGGTAATCATTTTGCAATAAAAAGTATATCAAATTAACATGTTGTACCCTTTAAATTTACAGAATGTTATATATGATTTTATTTCAATGTAGCATTAAAAAAGATATATATCAAAAGATAACCAAGTATGGTCTTACCCATTATAGATTATCTATATCTATCTATATTTGTCTGTAATATGGGTGTTTTCATAGATGTCTAGGGTAAAAAGTTGTTTTCATTTTTTATCTGTATGCATAAATTAACTTTAAATACATATATGTGTATGTATATATTTTTTAAAGGTTTTATTTATTTGCCAGAGAGAGTGAACAAGCCGGGGGAATGGCAGGCAGAGGGAGAAAGCAGGCTCCCCATGGAGCAAGGAGCCTGATGTAGGACTTGATCCCAGGACCCTGGGATCATGACCTGAGCCAAAAGCAGATTATTAACTGACTAAACCACCCAGGTGTTCCTAAAAAATTGTTTTTTACTGAAGTATAAGTAATAGTGTTATATTTGTATCATGTATGCAATATAATGATTGAACGAACAATTGTATACATTACCTAGCATTTATCAAGATAAGGTACTCTTAATCTCCTTTATCTATTTCACCCACTGGACCCATCAGCTTTCCCTCTGGCAATCACCAGTTTGTTCTCTGTATTTAAGAGTCTTTTTGCTTATCTCTTTTTTTTGTTTACTTTGTTTCTTAAATTCCACATATGAGTGAAATTATATGGTATTTGTCATTCTCTATCTGACTGACTTCATTTAGTATTATATCCTCTAGGTCCATCCATATTATTGTAGATGGCAAGATCTCGTTATTTTTTTATGGCTGAGTAATAGTCCTGTGTGTGTGTATGCCACTTCTTTATCCATTCATCTATTGACGGACACTTGGGTTGCTTCCACATCTTTGCTATCATAAATAATGCTGCAATAACCAAAGGACTATATATCTTTTTGAATTGTTTTCATTTTGTAAGGATAAATACCGAGTAGTGGAATTACTGGATCATATGATAATTCAATTTTTAATTTGTTAAGAAAACTCTATATTTTCCTTAGTGGCTGTACCAATTTGGATTCCTACAAACAGTGCAGAAGTGTTCCTTTTTCTCCACATCCTCATCAACACTTATTATTTTTTATCTTACTGATTTTAGCCATTCTAACTGCTGTAAGGTAATATCTTATTGTGGTTTTGATTTGCATTTACCTAATGATTAGTGATGTTCAGCATCTTTTATGTATCTATTGACCATCTTTATGCCTTTTTGGAAAAGCATCTATTTAGATCCTCTCTCCAATTTGAATCAAATTATTTGCCTTTTTGGATATTGACTTATATAAGTTCTTTGTATATTCTAGATACTAACACATTATTGGATATATCATTTGCAAATATCACCTCCCATTGAGTAGTTTGCCTTGAAAAGATTTTTTTATATAGTTCTTATAGTTTATTTTTTATTTTGTTTCCCTTGCCTGAAGAGACATGTATACAAAAATGTTTCTACAGCCAATGTCAAAGAAATTAGTGCCTATATTTCTTCTAGGAGTTTTATGGTTTTAGGTCTCGCATTTGGGTCTTTAATCCATTTACATGAATTAACCTGTGAGTAATAGTAACAACAAACATAGCCAACACAAAACTTTTGAATAATTTATATAAAATAAAATATTTTAATCAAAATGGTTGAATGGAAAAACATTTAATAAATTAGAATCGTACTTGTGATTCAATTAAAATATTCACTTTGAAGGTTTTTCTTCAACTTTGTGACATTTAATTCAGTTATTGTTTTTGTCTAATTTTGGTTTATTTACCATGTTTTATCTTTTTTTTTTAAAGATTTTATTTACTTATTTGACAGATAGAAATCACAAGTAGTCAGAGAGGCAGGCAGAGAGAAAGGAGAAAGCAGGCTCCCTGCTGAGCAGAGAGCCTGATGCAGGTCTCAATCCCAGGACCCTGGGATCATGACCTGAGCCAAAAGCAGAGGCTTTAACCCACTGAGCCATCCAGGCGCCCCTACCATGTTTTTGCTTCATTCTGAAAAGGTCCATTTTTTCATATTGTAGGTGACAAAGACTCTTTGACCCTAACTTTAGTCATGCTTCTTTGAGCCATCCTCTGAGCTAGCCCTAGACTTAGCCCCTTTACTGAGCTTACTTTGCCCAGATGTAGTAAAAATGCTGTTCAGGCGGTGAGAATCTCCCCATACTTGATATATATGATCACTTAGGCCTGCCTTCATCAGGAATCGTGTTCTACTGGTTTGACAAAAATCTCCTACCCATTATGTCTTCTCTTAGTAACTTCCTATCACTTATTAATCCTGTTCTGTAAATCCCCACTTGTCCATGCTGTATTCAGAGTTGAGTCCGATCTCTCCTCTAACAGGATGGTCTTAACATCTGTCTCAATAATCCTTAGTAAAGCCTTCTTCACTATTTTAATGAATACAGGAATATTTTATTTCTTTGATATAAGATTCCTTTATTTGTCTGCTATTTCTCTTACAGTGTCACTCATATTTGCCATCAATTTTTTTATAACCTTAGTGTATGAAATTTTCACTTCATCTTCTAGAACTTAAGTATTGATCATATTCTTTCTTATTGATTTGTTGTCAGTTTTAATTACATAAATTATGTTTTTTATAATAGTGTATGTATAATTGAGAAAGCTTTTCTAATCCATTCATGATGTCTCCAGGAAATTTGTCACTTTTTTCAAATTTCCTTTTGACTCAGAATTCTAAGTTTTTAATTTATATAAAAAAGGTTTTTTCAGGTTGCTAAATCTACATCAAAATAATTGCAAATTTTCTTTCATATTCATGGTGGTCAATTTTCTCAGTACTAGCAAATAGCAGAATATTGGGTTTTTTTGAGTAACAGGAAGACAAAAACCATTTGAGCGTCTTACATATCTGTATTGTGAGTCAGGGCAAAGCACTTAGCACTCAGTTATAAGTCTTTTGAATTGCTGAAATATCTGGAGCAGGGGCGGTGCAAATCCTTCTCTATTCCAGATCCTTCTGATTACAGGAAGCAATTTTCTACGATTTGTAATGACCAGGAGAAATTCATCTTGCACCGCAAACACCTGGACATTTTCAATATCTGGAAAATGTGCAAGCTCTACCAAGGCTTACTAACAAAAACAATGGGTGATCACTGCTCATTTTAAGTGAGAAAATATATATAAATATATTAGAACTATATTTGGCATTCAACAAATATTACCTATTATTTGTTATTAAAAGAACCCTTAGACTCTTAATAGGCTTCCTCTGGGAGTTGGACAAACATCTGTCTTCCACACAGCTGATTAGAAGTTCATTTCATCCAGAAGACTTCAAAATTTATATGTTGAAGATCCCCACCAGGCAGAACCAGCATATTCTTTATTGGTGTATTATTCTAGACAAGGAGTAGTTAAGGGAAGGGCATGTAAAAATCTATGCCACCTTCTTCCTAGAATTTTCCTTCTTTTTTTTAACTTTTTAAGAATTTTTAAATTAATGTTGCATACATACAGAAGGATGTGCACATTATAAGCTTATATATTGAAGAATTCTTACAAGGTTAAAACTTCTGCATAATACTACCGAAAACAAGAAATAGAACATTACCATTATGAGTCTTTCTCAACCCTCTTAGTCAATACATCTCTCCAAAGATTACCATTATTCTCACCTCTATCCCCAAACACTGTGTATTTTTTTATTTTGTTAATAACTCTATATGAATGAAATCTTTGTGATTTTTGCCTGTATTTTTTGGTTGTAGTTGTTAACATTATATCAGTGATATTCTTTACCTACACTATTTTGTTTATTCAGACAGCATTCATTTTTATTTCTGTGCAGTATTACCTTTTTAATGAATATGTCAATGTATTTTCCGTGTTCCTGTCAAATTACTTTCATTGTGAATCACTACAGACTATATTGCTGTGAATACACTTGCCTTCTTTGGTGCAAATATATGTGTATTTTTGTTGGTTATATTTTTTGTTTGATGATGGGGCATGCTTATGTTCAACCTAGTAGATTTCATTAGTTTTGTAAAGTACCAGTTTCACTTCTCCCACCCCACAGCAATATTCAAGGACTATCATTGTTTCCCATCCTTGTAAAACTTTAGTAAGTTTATTATTTCTGTGAGATTTATTCCAGTAGATACATAGGTTCCTCACATTGTTGTTGAAGTTTAGAACATGCTATCCCAAAATATGCCACTCTGGCCAATTAACTATTTTGATAAAGGCACTTGAAAAACATCAGATGCAAGAAGTACACTCTGGCCTTGTTGCTTTTTCTTAAAAGTAGGAGATGAAATTCCCATGTGGAAGGTGTCTTCCCTATATACCAGAAGGAAGGTAACATTCTTGTTACTCTGGGAAGTTGACGTGGAGAAAGTTCTATACAGACCTTGTTAAAGTAATTCTTATTTTCCTTTAGCCTCTTCACATACTTTAGTTACTTTTCCACAATTGTCTCTCTTTGTTCAACCTGGTATAAAAGCATTTAGGTTTTGCCACTTCTTTCAGTCTTCATTCCCTACTAAGGCTTCCATTTTACATAGAACTTATATTAAATAAATTTCTATGCCTTTTCTCCTGTTAATCTGTCCTATTTTAACTTGATAATCAGGGCCAAGAAAAACCCTACCCTAACTCTACCCTAACAGTGTAGAGATAAAATTTGGCTCCCTATATTATTTTAATATGTCTCCCCAGACATTAAGGAAGGTGAGCCATGTTTTCATGTTTTACCAGCCAATTACATATGCTTTTATGTCCATTCTGAGTAGACTTTTTTTCATTTATTTTAGGAGTTATTTCTATTGTTAATAGGTAAGGAAAAAAGGATACTCAAATAAGATTCTAAAATTAAGTCTAACTTACCATTGTCTGGCAAGCACAGTGCCATTCATGTGTGAGTTCAGGGGGCATTTCCAAGCAGCAATTTGAAAGGGCAATAGCAGAAAAGCATATATCCCAAATGAGGCAAGATTATAAATGTAAGTTTTTGCTTACAAGGTGGACTGTAAATTCTTTGTGATTGATTGGACATGTTCAGTTTTCATATCACAGATGCTGGGAAATCTGGTTTCAAAATAAGTCTGATGTAAGTTGCTTAAAAGCCAGCAGGCCTAAGATTCCTTAGAGAGGTGTGCATTGCTGAAGCATAACAGAGTTTTTATTATCAATATATTTTGGATACAAGAACTTTGCCAGTTATATGTATTGCTACTATATCACCATTCTGATAGGCCTTTACACAAGGTTAAATGGTTGTTTTTTTTGTTTGTTTGTTTGTTTTGCTTTGTTTTAATTAAGAAAACTCTAACTTTAATGTAGCCCAAATCTATTAACAGCTTTTTCTCTGAATAATTGGGGCTTTCTTGGGCTTTTTCTTTATTTTTGGTACTGATGAAAAAGTTTTTCCTTAACCGAAAGTTAACATTTTATATGTTTTATTTTCTCATTAGATTGGCAGTTTACCTAGATTTGAATTTTATGTAAAGGGTGAGGTAGAATAAGAGTACACTTTGTCCATTTTGATATCTACTGGACATAGCACCTTTTGCTGAAAATTCCTGCAGTGTTCTGAAGTACCACATTTGTCAAAAATCAAGTGTCCTTTCATCCATGAGTCTTTCTATGAAGTTTTAATTCTATTTTTTTGTCTTTATTATTGCTTCAAAATCACTCTTTTCTACGTTAGCTTTATAATTCCTTATGATACAGTAATGAAGATCCTATTGTATTAGCGGACTTTGTAAAGGACTGTAAATGTGTTAGAGAGTATTAAAATCCCTAAATTAGCATAATGCTACCCCAATTCCAAAGTATTTTGACAGGCATCATTTTATTTTTATTTTATTTTATTTGATACAGTAGCATTCTGATATAGTCTGACCTCTAACCCTATGCATTGTTCACAATAATTATGAACCTATGACCACTAGTAATGGTCAACCAGCAAGTTTTCCCTGATCCTTGTCTGAGTTTGTTAGTTGTAAATCAGAAGTAAGATCTGTAGTAGAAAAAGTTCTTTGAAACAAAAATACCCAGGAAGCCAGAGAATTTATAAATTTGTGTGTCATTTATCTAATTTTGTTTTTGACTTTTAGATTCATATTATTTGTTTTGTTTTGCATAAATTTCTTCTACCTTACACAATTACTCTCACACCTCACATGACTAAGTTTCTCTAGTTGGGGATTATGTGGGGAAATTAAGGTATATACAACCGTGGTTTTCTGATATTAGAAATACTATATTCAAACCTTAGCTCTATAATCAGTAGATATGTAACACTGAACAAACTGAAACTACATTTATAAAACTGGAACAAAATACCATGGTTATCTCTGAATTTCCAGAAACAAAGATGTTTTCTTATGATAAAGATTGAGTTATCATAGAATTGTCAGTAAAGAGCCATGAGACAGTTCTTATTAAATTCTCCTAAGGTGTGCTTAAGATGTTACCTTTTCAAGAGCAGACTACAAAAAATCTTAGAAAATATTTAAAAGTACCCAAAATCTCAGAGATGCACTTTCAAGCACAACCTGAAATGAACTTGATTTCCTTAATTTATTCCCAGTTAACAAATAAAATCGAGGCATGGAAATTCCTAGGTATTCAGAATGATTTATTTGTGTTAACTTCATTAATTTATAGGTAGATTTTGACAAACTTAATATCAATAAATTAAGCACCATTTAACACAAACACTGGGAAAAAGAAGTATGGGCTCTGATCTTTTCCCAAGGCAATAATTTTTATTGTGGATAAAGGACTCACAGCATGTATACCCTTGGAATGGAAGGCTTGTGGTACTTAAGTTTAACTTTTATCCTAGACCACAGGTGCATGTGGCTCCATCTCTCCAATCCTAGGAGTGCTTTAGCAACAAGGTTAGGGTTCAGAATATTGTGTCAGTAGAGCATATTTAATGCCAGTACAGCAATCCTATTCTGAGAAGAGGCACAGATATTTGAGTAACTGTCCATGTTGCTCAAACTGCATTATCTCTGTCTTTCAAAGTCATATACATTTTTCACTAATGTTCATGGTTTTTTCCTGAGAATATGGGTCAAAAGAATCATTCCTCTCCTTATTTGATTTCAAGTATTCAGGGGAAAAGGGACAGATGTAAGTATGTTTAGCTCAACTATTTTATATCACTTTGAGAGATCAGTTTAACAAATAAAAAACATTTTTTTATCTGGGTCATCTTGACTAGCTTAAAATTATTTTTAATTCACGATACATATTGAGCCAAAATATACTTGCTGTAAGAATGCTAAACATTAAAATGACCTTGACTCTTCTCTTACTAAGGAAACCATCTGTAGAGGAAAATTGCCATATGCAGACTGAAACTTCAACACCTTTTCCTTCTTCAAATACAAATTTAGATAACCACAAATAAGCCTTACAGAAAAATATTTTATACTTCCAAAGTTCCTTAAAAACACCATTCACTTGAGACAACTTTAACTTATATCTATGTGTTAGTCTAAATATTTCCCATAGAGCAGTCAGCCGTTTTCTTTTATTTCAAATTTTATACATCATATTGTATTGAATATAAAGAACCAAAAATATGTCCAAATAACAAAATAGATACAATCCACTTGTACACTAGCTTAATTAACTTTGGTGAGGAATATCTTCCCAGTGTGGAAGACTATAACTCTTAAATGAACAAAATATGTTACTTTGAGTTTAACATAGCCATGAAAATATTGCTATCAAATTCTAGAGCCCCTGATTTCTTTCCTCATAATCTCTTTGATTTGTACTATGAGATTCTTCTTGTGTAGAATTCTGGCAAATGGCTCTGAGGCAGTCAAATAGATGTCAAGCTTATGGTTTTCTGCTGACTGTCGTTGAGAACAGTAGTATATTTTTCAATGTAAGATCTTATATAGGTGTGATACATGGGTGTAGTTGCAAAAATGTGGATGAATCTTTTCTTTTTTATGCTTACACAAAGGAGGAAGCATAACTCTTAGTTTTAAGTAACATTTTTAAAAGTCATTCATGCTCTAATATAACACCTGTTGTTAAAATATTGAAAACGTAAGGGAGTTTTGAAGAAAAACAAAGATAAGCGATTTTTTTTTTTTTCTCAGAAAGCAAGGGATTTGAAGTGATTTAAAGAATTGTCAGGGGCACCTGCGTGGCTCAGTGGGTTAAAGCCTCTGCCTTCGGCTCGGGTCCTGATCCCAGGGTCCTGGGATCGAGCCCCACATCTGGCTCTCTGCCCTGCAGGGAGCCTGCTTCCCTTCCTCTCTCTCTGCTTGCCTCTCTGCCTACTTGTGATCTCTGTCTGTTAAATAAATAAAATCTTAAAAAAAAAAAAAAGAATTGTCAGATATCATCTGTTCTTATAATTCAGCTGATTTTAAGGATTTATGCTGCAGTAGTTAGTATGATTACTTTGAGACTAAATTTTCATAGTGACTTATTTTTTCAAAGATTTTATTTATTTATTTGACAGAGAGAGATCACAAGTAGGCAGAGAGGCAGGCAGAGAGATAGGGGGATTCATAATGACTTTTAATATAAGCTGTACCAGTCAGAATCTAGTGAGCTTTTTTTTTTTAGATATCCTTCATCATACTGAGGAATTTGTATGCTATTCTTAGTTTAGTGAAACTTACTAAGAATGACTATTGAAATTTGTATGCTATTCTTAGTTTAGTGAAACTTATTAGGAATGACTGTTGGAATTTGTGCAATATTTTTTCTGCAACAATAGGGATAATCATACATTGCTACTTTTTCAGTCTGTTAACATGGTGAGTTACTTTTATTGATTTCAAAATGTTAAATCAGCCTTGCATTCTTTTTTTTTTAAATATATACACAAACAATGAATCATGGAACACTTCATCAAAAACTAATGATATGCTGTATGGTGACTAACACAGCATAATATATTTAAAAAAGACATGGACAAAGCCATGATTTACAAATGCAAATCACTGGTATCAAAAAACTCATTAAAATAAAATAATATCTACCAGCAAAAAAACAAAAAAAAAGAAAGCAACTTTCCTTTTTTATTTATATTCAGTTAAACCCTGTTGGTTATATTGTATGCACTTGTACATTACTGGATTTAATTTGGTGAAATTTGTTAAGAATTTTACATCTAGATTTGAGGCCTATTATTTTCCTTTTCAAAAAATTACATTTATTTGGGTTATTTCCCTTTGCATCTACTTTTAATGTATACATTAGTATATTTTGTCTAAGAAATGCCAACTTGATTATTGTTTTCCTGGTTTGTTTCATCTGTTCTTTTATTTTTATTTTCCTCTTCTGTATTGAGCTCATTGTATTATTTTAAATCTTTATTGGCTTCTTGTCTATAATTGTTTGTTGTGTTATTTATTAATTGTCATAAGGTTTATGTACTTAATAGCAGGTATTTTCAAAAACTGTAGTGCTTCACATATATTCTAAGCACTTTCTTGCTACCCTTCACTTTACTCTTATATGTTAGTTTTCTTGCTTCTTATTTCAGAACAGTGGTAGACTCATAAGATGAATTGGATAGTATTCATGTGTCTTCAGTTTTTTAGAAAAAATATATATATACCATTGGTATAATCTCCCCTGTGAAATGATTTAAAGAGTTCTTTATGGGAAGAATTTTAACTACAACTTTAATTACTTTAATAAATATAAGAACTTTTTTTTTTTTACTCTTGAGTGAGTTTTGGTAGCTTGTGTCTGTCAAAGAATTTATCCATTTCATCCATGTTCAACTTTTTGACATTACATTATTTGTAATATTAACATATTACCATTTTAATATCTATATATTCTCAGCCTACTGAGACTTTTTATTAGGGGTATATTCGTATATTTATTATGGTGTATATATTATGACATTTTATTATGATATATATTCAGTATATATTCTGTCTTAATAAATGCTCATATGCACTTGAAAAGAATATACATATTACCATCCCACTTAATATATATTCTTTTTATAATGTATGTTCTAGAAATGTAAATTATATTAATTTTCTTGATAATATTCAAATTTTCTGTGTCCTGAAAGATTTTATCACTATCCTAACAGTTATTGAGAAAAAGGAATTTAATTCTATAAACATAATTGTGGGTTAGGAATTTGTCTATTTTTTTGTATTCCTACCAGTTTTTGCTGTATGTGTTTTGAAGCTCTGGTATTAGATGCATAAGCACTTAGGATTGTTATGCCTTCCTAAGAATTGACACCTTTATCACTATTAAATGACCCTTTTTTCCATGTTCTTTGTTCTGAAATCTACTTTGATATCAGTTGAGCTAATCCAGCTTTCTTTTGGTTAGTACTGGCATGATCTATCCTTTTTCCTTCTTTGAATAGAATGTATTTGTGCTTTTATATTATAATTAGGTTTCTTTTATATATATATATATATCATACAGTTATATTTTGCATTTTTATCTATTTTGACAATGTCTGTCTTTTAATTGAGTTCCTTAAGACATTTTAAATTCATGTGATTTTTTTATACATTTAGATTTGATGGACTGAGCTCAGTCTTGTATCATGAAGATAAAGGCCATACTTCAGTGTGAAACAGAAAGCTAGAGGCAATATGGAACAAAGACACAGCTTAGCTGCCATATCTGTCCGGGACTTCAATGTGAGTGTGATTTTTTTTTTTAATTTACTTCTCTTATTCTATGTACCTGTTACAGCTAAGTATAAATATATATATTTACATTCATATAAAATTAAGTGTATATTTATACTCATATATATACATTAAAATATATATATTTTTAAATAAATATAGCATTACTCTGGACTCTGGAGCTGAGGCAAATTTCTCTATTTTATATCTTAGTATTTTAAACAAAATTAAGTTGGCTAGAGACAGGGCTATGATAAATTATCAGAAATATATAAAAATAGATATTATAGACCTTTTTCTGTAAGTAAGCTACTGAAATACACTGAAAGCAGTTTATTCAAACAGATACAATGACACTATGTATGTCACTTAGGAAATTGTATGTTATTTTTATACAAGTATACAGTGGATATTGCCTATAAGAAGTATATTGACATCAATAATCTTATGCTAAGATTTAAGATTAGAAATAAAATTTATAAATATTTTTCTCTAAAAGGTAAGCTTCGTGCATTTTTGAGGGGACACTTTTCATATCTACGTCTTACATTTTATGTAATACTGCCATTTGAATGAATAATATGACTTCAAATTTAATTACAGAACATATGATTGCTCAATTTGTAGTTTTAGCAATATCTATGTAGTATATTACTCATGTGATGTTGGAATAAGACATTTCTGATTTTAAATAAATAAATAATTTTAGGACTTAACGTTTTTTTCCCTTTTTCTTTTTGGCTATGTTATTTTCTAAAATTATGGTAACTCAAAATGCTACTTACATCTTCAAATATATTTTTGAAATACTTGAGGGAACATTCAATAAATACTAACTAAAAATGCCAAAATATATATGAATAAGCTTTATTATCTTTTCAAGATAGAGTAACCCAAAATGTGCACATCACACATAGACACAAAATAACATCTCTGATATACTGGACAAATTTTGTCCATCTTTGACTATAAATTTATATTCTGTATATTGCATTAATAGCAGTGGCACTGAACATTAAAAATATATTTTAACTCTTTTATTATGGTATGTGTGTTACATTATGTGTTTAATCTACTTGATTGTAAATTAACATAGTATTAAGTTCAAACTGTTATGTAGGGTATTTGTCATGTATTTCATGATATCAGCTTTCTGAACACATGCATACCAAAGGAAATATTATTTAGGCATTTAGCAAATTGGTAAAGATGTGGAAAACTAAAAATTCAGTTTATTTCAATAGAACAAACTTCTTTAATTCAATTAATTTAAATAATAACACTATTTCCAAAATTGATTTAAGCATATAAATTAGATGTAGTTTATATAACTTAAAATAAAATGTAAACTTGAAGAATGAGCTTTGAAATGCAAAACTGTACCATACGCATCCCCTGACTTTATTATATGACTTTAACATTCCAGCCATCTAGGATGTATTTTCATGAGATGAAATACCAATGGTGAAAAGGAGGAAAACAGAATTCCGAGTTCATATAGTCTTATGTTGAAATAGATTAAGCATTGTTCTTACTTTTTTTTTTTAGCACAACATGTATCTTTGATGAACTCAAATATTCCTTGTGCTTGCTTGGAGATTATTTAAGTAGTTTCTTTATTCTCTGTTGGCAAGCTTTATTTTTACCCTACATTTCTTTTTTTACCCACATGCTTAGATTTCCAACATCTTTTCCTTTAGATCTAAACCAAATATGTTAAATATATCCCTCAGAAATCTGAAAGTATTTTTCTTCTATTTCTCTGCAGTGACCTTTCTCATTGGTAGATAAATAATTGCTGACTTCACTATTTTAGTTTTGACAGTCAAAGTTAAATCCTTCTGAGAATATTTGCTTTAAAAGGGAACAAGATCTTTTGTTCTTAAAATATTCTCTGTTGATAAGATTCATGTTGTTTCTCTTTGTGACATTTTTATAGTTGATCACATCTTTCAAGTTACCTCTTTTCTGAAGGCTTGCTTTTCTGAAATACTCTCTGTTTTCTTAGACATAATTCATTACTTGACACCTCAGGTGAAGTTCAAATTATGTAACTAACTGCATGGGAAAACTTATGTTTTTCTGCTACCTTTTACCACCATCTGCATGGTTACTTTTTCTGTGGCTTTACTTTAAAGTTTACATAGGAGAATTCAGATTTGTGTGCTATCATTCGTTTTTTAAAAATATGTGTTTGCTTTTGCTCTTGGATATCTCAGTTTTTCTGGAAATAGTACATGAAAAAATATTTGTCTTTTTAACTCTCCTTACATCTTAACTACAATATGAGTGGTTCTGACTTGGATTTTTTTCGAATCCATTCTGTATTTATTACACTGTAATATGAAATTTACGTGGAAATCTTGTGTTAACTCAGTGAGTGATGATTTATTATTGCCTCGGCTTACTTAATCATGTTTTCCTACATTTTATAATGTTAAGTACATTATCATTGGCATTGAGGTGTGTCTGACTTTGGCCTCATTCTCACAACCTCTTTCCTTTTCTAACTATTTTGTAAAAATAATATTTACTGTTATAAATCTTTTTTTTTAACTTACTCCCTTTTTTTTTCTTTAAAGATTTTGATTTATTTATTTGACAGAGTAGAGCACAAGCAGGGGGGGTGGCAGGCAGAGGGAAAGGGAGAAGCAGGCTCTCCACTGAGCAAGGTGCCCAATGTGGGGCTCGATGAGGACTTCGATGTGGGGCTCCATGTGGGGCTCAATGTGAGGCTCTATCCAGAACCCTGGAATCATGACCTAAGCCAAAGGTAGACGCTTAACCATTGAGCCACTGAGGCACTCTTGTTATAAGTCTTTTTAATGGACATCATATTCTTAGTTATAAACTTAAATGTATTTAAACTTAAATGCATTTATAGAACCCTGTCATGTTCAAAAAGAGTGATCAGTGAGATGTCTTTACTTCTATATTCAGTGAGTATTTGTTAAAGATTGATATTCAATGAAGCTACTTAGGAATTTATATTGACTTGTTTATATGTTTTTTCACACTCTTATTAAGATATTAATTAATGAAATTACTTTTTATTTAAATACATATATTGAGAATTGTGATTAGCTATAGAAAGACATCATTACCATAATGTAACTGATAGTCTATTCTGCTCTGAAGACACCTCAATCTCTCTGAAGTCATCAACTTCGAGTCATAGCATAATACCTCTATCTCTCCTGAGATATAGAAAAACTGGATTTCTTTTTCTGTAACATCGTTTACATAGTTATTGCAAATTCTAATGTGATGTGATTTTCACAAGTCTTAGTTTCATACTCATTCGACAATTGTATCTAGGCAATTATTAAATTACATTTTGCTTCTAAAACCCTGAGACAATTATGATAAGAATAACCATATACTCTAGACAGTTTTCAGTGAAGAGAACTTTTATAACATGTCTGTACAGTTGAAGACAAATTTATCATATAGTCCTTATTCCTCATCCTTGTGAACCTTGAAATAATTTTGTTTCTCCCTTTAATCTTTAAATGTGTCTAAAATATCACATGTTTTTCAAAAAATTTTTTTAAAATACTGAAAAACACTTCCAGTAATTCTCAAAAGTAAATTCATGATGGATAAATGTATATAAAGTAAGTTAGCCTACAGAGGATAAGAGAGAAACGTTAAACATATTAATTGAATACCTACCAGGATTTTATATTAAGTAATTTAATTGTATTTAATTTGATCCTTAGAATCCTGTGAAGCAGGTTGATATTTCTCACTGGATGTTCTTATGTCTAGAATGCTCCTCTCTTCAGACCTCCATTAGATAATTTCTTTTCATTGCTCATGTCTCAGCTCAAGTTAAAATAAAAATCTGAAGGTCTTCTTCTTCATTGATCTCACAACATAATAAAATAACTTTTTATTCGATTTTTGTAACCCCTTTGTCATTCCCATCAAATAGTAGATTTTTAAAATGTCTTCATATTCTCAGGAATAGTTAGAATATTTAGAATATAATACCATGATTTCCTCATGCCTTCCATACTAGTTAATCAGAGCAATCAGACATTGCTAGACTCTTTCCTTCATAGGTACCTCAGCTCAGGTGAATTTAAGAACTCATTAAGTGACTACATTGTCACAATATGACATAGGTTAATAAGGTCCCATTTTTCTTTGGCCACCTGATTTGATTATCTCTGGCTTCCGTTCCAATAGTTTTGACACTTTAACTCAGATTCCCAATATTGGTATATTTTTATCCTACTTCCAATACCAAATACTGAATCACTTTTATTTTAGCATAGAAAATGGAAAATTTTCTGGGCATTTTAACAAAATAAGGTTTATTCAACATGGAAAATCAATGCTTACAGAAATTTTTAATGAGTTGGAAGAGCAATATCTAGGATCTCCAGAAATTTCTTCTCAAACTAACATTGGTGTTTCCACATCTGAAGTCTCCATTGGAACTAGTAAGAACAAAAGCGTACCCATGACACCACTGCTAATGTGACTGACCTCTTTATACCCATGAATTGAGTCTTCCTGACATTTTCATAAGAGGTCTCAAAACACTCATAAAACTGATTTACAGGCACTGGAATGTGGAGTATGAGCCATTTGACCCCCAACTGCCTCTAGACACCAAGAAACATGGAGAATATGCAATAAAATGTTGCTGCAAAAAGTCTTAAATCTCCATAGTTTTTCTAGTTGAGAAGTGGGACATTAGCCTTTGCCCCTTAGCCTCATTTCTCCCTTCTAAACCATATGTCCCTTGGTATAACTTGTACTTTAATATTTATTTGGAACTTTTACTTAGTGTAACTTATATTTTACTGGTAAAAGGAGAAGCTAGATAGCAAACACTCTTTTACTGCTACTTCTCACCATCAGAAAATATAATATTCAATGTCAACAAACATTCTAAAGCACTTAGGAATAAATTTAAGAACCAAGTGTTATTTTGGAAAAAAAATGCATTACATAAAGGAAGGTAAATATAATTGGAATAACATTCCATATTAGAGCATTAAAACTTAATATCACAAAGAAGTAAATTCTCCATATATGCATTTTAATAATAATAAAAATGCAGTTTTTAATATAATTTGGATAAAAATACTCATATGAGAGTATGAAAATTAAAGAATAACTAAGACAGTGTTTTACAAAGAAAAATGAGGAAGAATTGCCATAGCAACATTTATGGCAAAGCATAGCAAACAAAACATTGTATATTTACTTGGGTAAAATGAATTTATGATCAGAACAGACAATCCAGAAACTGATACATGATGATAAGGATATTTATTATAGTGTAGAGGTGATATTATAAATCAGTATGTAAAGCTCTATTATCCCAGATAAAACAAAAACAAAATATTTATAAATCTAAGAATGATTAGACTTCTGTAATAAAAATAACAAGATTAGATACTAATCTCACTTCATACACAAAATGAAATCCCGCCTGAATTAAAAACCTAACTGTAGGAACATTTTTTATGTGTTTTCATCTTATTTAGGAATATTGATTCATTAAACAAGATACCAAAATATAAAAGAAAAGATTGAATGTAGCAATGTTAATACAAAATATACTATATACATATTTATGAGGTTCTTGGGTGGCTCAGTTGGTTGAGTGTCAAGTCTCTTGATTTCACCTCAGGTCATGATCTCAGGGCTGTGAGGTAGAGCCCTGGCGTGGAGATTGCTTAAGGTTTGCACTCTCCCTGGGGTGCTTGGATGGCTCAGTTGGTTGAATTCAGCTCAGGTCATGATCTCAGGGTCCTGAGATTTAGCCCCACATAGAGCCCAGGTCCAACTCTGCACTCAGCAAGGAGTCTGCTTGAGGATTCTCTCTCCCCCTCCTCCCCTCCCCTCACTTGCATGCACTGCTGCCCCCAAATAAATCTTAAAAAATAAAAAATATACTCTCCCTTTTCCTCTGCCCCTCCCCTGCTAAAAAAACTATATACATATATAAAAGACAAAAGGCATATTGATGGAGGATATACACAATATATGTGTAACTATTTGTTGCAATAGAGATCTTTTCCATTTTTGCAGTAAGTGCCAAATGTTCCCACATTTCAAACTAAAAATCTAGACTATCTGTGATAATAAGGCCAGGAACTGTCCCCCCCACCCCCCATAGTTCATTGCTTAACACAGATTATATGAGGATCCATGCTTTTCTGAAGATACTGATCCTCACATTGTAAAGGATCAGAGGTGGTTTGAATCCAGGGTGAGATAATTGGAGAGTGTAAAAATTTCCTCCTAGACTTTGAAAAACACAATATACTATGAGTTTGGCTTAAAACTGAAGGAAAAGGGGCGTCCAGGTGGCTCAGTGGGTTAAGCCTTTGCCTTCGGCTTGGGTCATGATCCCAGCGTCCTGGGATCAAGCCCCACATCGGGCTTTCTACTCAGTGGGGAGCCTGCTTCTCCCTCTCTCTCTGCCTGCTTTTCTCTGCCTACTTGTGATATCTTCCCCCCCCCTCACTATGTCAAATAAATAAATAAATAAGCTTAAGAAAAAACTGAAGGAAAAAAAAAGGGAAGAAGGATATTCAGCTGAGTTACCATACCATCATAGAATAACCTGAAAGTAGGAGACTGTATACAAATGGATGGTGGATGAGAAATATTTTCTGTAAAACCAAGAGTATGGCAATATGCTTTGGAGAACTCAACAAAGTGGAATTCATAGATGGTCAGCAAGAGTCAGACAATTCCAGCTCAGAAATCCTTAGCAATGGAAGGAAATCTATGAAAAACTCACTGAATACACCAAAAAAGAGACATTTTTAGACACCTGCAAAGGATGAAAGAACCAAATACAATCCATACTGGCGTCAGCAGAGAAAGACACTTGTGTTTTTTTTAATGTTTCTCTTTCCTCACTTCAGCATTAAAGTTGCTAGAAGTAGCTTAGTGAGTAGTAGAAGTGCTAGTCCAAGACAAGGAGTGGGGGAGGTGTATAGCCCGGATTAAATTCAAGGTGAAAGAGAGGAAATTAAATAATTTAGAGTTTTTAATATGTTATGAGGCTATATATATTAATAAGTAACCTAAGACTATTTAGGGGAACTGAGTGAACAGAGACTTTACTATTCATTTATTTTATCTCCAGAAAATTATGAAGATGTAATGGGACTCATTTTAGATTTGATGGAAGGAAGGTGGAAAAATAAGATCTTTTGTAGATGATTTGAATGGTTAGCATGGGTAGAATATGGTGGAGAATAATATAAATTCCACTTTTTCAGTTTTTTGGTTCAGGTGTATTATTCAGATACCAAAGATTATTATTCAGATGAGGTAAATAACATACCCATTAATGATAACAAAGCAATAATATAATAAAATTAAAGAAGTGAATAACAATATGCTAATGAAATTCACTGAACTAGAAGGAAACATACTTTAACATATACAAATATTGTCAAAAGAAGTAAGCATGGTGGTGGCAAGATACTTCTTTTGTTCATAGCTACCATAATTTCAGACACGTACTATAACAAATATTAAAATATGTTGAAGCAGAAAAAATTTCTAGAAGACAATAGGGATTAACATTTTATATAGTTATAACATGAATATAGATTTTCTTTTTATACACGGATTTCAGAAATGTCATCAAGAAGGTTTCAGAAACATTGATTCAATAGGATTTTATTCAGCATCTACTATGCTCAAGGAACTGTGTGCTAAGTAATTAAATAAAATAGTGAAAAAAAGACATCTTTTCTATACTCGTGGGAAGAATAGCCTGTTAAAAGAGACCAGTTAATCAAAAAAAAAAAAAAATCACACAGGAGACAGCTGTAAAAGACATGGTCTGTGTAGGATGATATTTGGAACAATGTGGCCAATAATGAGATTTAACATAAATAAGAAATTCAGGGATGGATTCCTTTATAAAATATTGCTTGAACTGATAGGAAGGAGGAATATAGGAGAATGGGGAAAAGCAAAAGAACTTGTAACAAAGGTGAGAAGGAAAGAAGAAGTGAGTTAAGAATGAGATAGTTGAGAGCAGTGTGCAGAGTTTAGGAAGTGACCTGATATGAAGTGAAATGAATAATTTAGGTAGGGGCTTAACATGGAGGCTTTTCTGGTCTATGTTAATGAGTGTTAACTTTATGCTATGTGTATCAGAAAGATGGTGAAGGGGTTAAAGTTTGATTTGGATAATAATTTCGGTTTATATATACAATTTTGAAAGATCATTCTGGTTATTGCCTGAACAATATGTCATGTCTTTAGGTGAGTGGTTTTACATTATCTCTAATAGACTTTTTATGGGTAGTCTATCTCTGATAGACTTTTGATGGTAGCTAAGGAAGAGATCAGTAAATCTGCACAACTTTGAATGAGAATACTGCAAAGAAATGAGGAAAGAAGGTAGTAAACTTCTAATAAAAAAAAAAAGATATAATCAGACTCTGTCCCTATTGTAGCAACTGAGATTTATTGCCAGAACAAACAAAAACATAAGATGTCAGAGGCCCTCAAGCCGTAGAAAGGCAGAATCTGTACTACTGACCTAAGACTAACAATAGAATCTAGAAGTAGAATGAGAAACTGGCTTAAACAGCAGATGATTAAAACACATTCAGAGGAATGGTCCAGGTGGCAGTTAAGCCTTTGTCACTGTAGTTAAACTGTAGCCTTCAGAAGCAAATCTTTGATCAAAGAGAATTACTGTAGAGGAGAAAAAAAAATATCCAATTTTGTAGGACATATTTTCAACTTAGATTCTGTGTAAGACAGCCCTTGCAACAATAGCAGTATAATTTTCTTTTTTTTTTTTTCTTTTAAAGAGTTATTTATTTATTTAAGAGAGAGATTGAGAGAGAATGAGAGAGAGAGAACACAAGCTTGAGCTAGTGGAGAGAGGAACAGAGGGAGAGGATCTTCAAACAAACTCTCTGATCAGCCAGTAGCTAGTGCAGGGCTCCATCTCACAACCATGAGACCCTGAGCTGAGCCAAAACCAAGAGTCCGGATACTTACAGACTGAGCTACCCAGGCACCTTTGTTTGTTTTTTCTTATGAACTATTGAAACCCTCTTAGGTTGCCTATTTTGGAAAACAAGACTGATAAAATTAGATCACATTGGCATAATTTAATATTGGATGAGGACTCTTAACAATGGAGAAGAGGAAACTCAAGTAGAAAATACTGGGCTTTTTATGATTATTCATTTGATGATGTGAGTTATTAAATGAAAAAAAAATATAAAAGAAACCTTTCAGTCATTAACTCTATGGTGATAGAGCTTATTTAATTCTAGATAAAATTATTATTGATAATTAATAACAATTTAATTAATTGTAATTAAATTAATAATTTAATAATATTATTGATAATAATACTTATTATTTAATTTTAGATAAATTTAGATCGTTATTTAATTTTAGGTGCTTTTAATTTTATTTTTACATACCTATAGTTTCCTTCTTTAGCTTCTAAAATTTTTATAATAAATCAGTATTGCTGACTTTTGTTAAATTATAATCATTTATTCTCCTTCAGACAATAACTGCTTATGTTGCTTGAAGCTAATGTCTTTCTGAGAACAGCCAGAAAATCTGGGAGAACAAGTAGAAACATCTGTCTGAAGGCACGGGAGAGCTGCCAAGGCAGTGAATGAACTTTTTTATAATGAGATAAAGAGGTGAACCAAGAGAGTTAAATCCAACAGTTAGATGTTTTTCTCCTTGAGGCAATTATGAATTCTAAAGTAAAAGTGTCAGTGTAAATGCTAGGAGCCAAGCTGACTTACATGAACTAGAGGGGAGAAAATGGTTTACAGGACACCAAGGAGAGAGGCCTGATAAACAACAAAGGCTCTCATTGGGGCACTGATGCTGTACCCTAGAAGAAAGGAAGGACAGGAAAGAACCAGATCTCAAAAGGAAGAAAGCCTTGCTTTGACTCAGTTCTTTCTGCCTCTAGCAAAATTATCTGCCAAAAGTTAAGCAGATTACTTCTGGAGGAAGATAAAATTACCCAGAGCCATCATTATTTTCAAACAAAATTTGATACTGTGTTTGGCATCTTAAAAAAATTAGCAAAATATAAAAACAGCTAGACTTTAAAAAAGAATTGTCCAAAAAACTATGAAAGACACAATATAAATATTGAAGCAATATGTAAAAAATTGAATATATGTTTAGTTGAAGTTGCAGAAAGAGGACAAAAACAAAGCCACATGTAAATTTAAAATAGGAAAACGACTAAAAACTAAAAACTACAAAGCAGAATCATAAACAAAGAAAACTTAACGTTTTCTACTTTAGCACACTTATTTTAAAGATTTTACTTATTTGTCAGAGAGAGAGAGAGCGCGCGCATGAGTGTGAGTGCATGCACAAGCAGGGGGAGCAGCAAGCACAGGCAGAGGGAGAAGCAGGCTCCCTGCTGAGCAGGGAGCCTGATGGAGGACTGGATCTCAGGACTGTAGAATCATGACCTGAGCTGAAGGCAGATGCTTAACTGACTGAGTCACCCAGGCATCCCTTTAACACGTTTTTTGTTTTTTTTTTAACGTTGTCATTTCACATTTGTTCATGGACACTTAGAATTGGCATATACTAAGATGTAGTTGACATTTTGTTTCCTTTTTTATACCAGTACCTCATCAGGTTTGTCAGTGTTAGGTGGATTTCTAAATATAGTGCTTACTCATTCAGGAAAAGCATAAAAGAAAACCTCAAATCAGCAGCTGCCCCTTGTCATTCATGTCCTGGTTGGAGATTGGGTGATAATATACATAAAGAAGTATTTTTTTATTAACATATAATGTATTATTTGTTTTGGAGTACAGGTCTGTGAATCTTCAGTCTTGTACAATTCACAGCACTCACCATACCACATACCCTCCCCAATGCCCATCACCTAGCCACCCCATCCCTCCCTCCTACCTCCCAGTAACCCTCAGTTTGTTTCCTGAAATTAGAGTCTCTTATGGTTTGTCTCCCCCAACTCAGATCCCATCTTGTTTCATTTTTCCCTCCCTTTCCTCACCACCCCCACTCTGCCTCACAAATTCCTCATTTCAGTGAGATCACATGATAACTGTCTTTCTCTGACTGACTTATTTTGCTTAGCATAATACCTTCTAGTTGCATCCACATTGTTGGAAATGGCAGGAATTTGGGGGTTTTGATGGCTGCATAGTATTCCAGTGTGTGTGTGTGTGCATGTGTGTGTGCATGTGTGTGTGTGCGTGCGTGTGCACGCATGCCACAATTCATCTGTTGATGGACATCTGGGCTATTTCCATAGTTTGGCCACTGTGGACGTTGCTGCTGTAAACAGTCGAGTGCACATGCCCCTTCGGATCACTACATTTGTATATTTGGAGTAAATACCCAGTAGTGCAATTGCTGGGCTATAGGGTAGCTCTATTCATAAAGAAGTATTTATATACATAATTGGGCATTTGAAGTCAGCAAGTACAAAAATATTGCATTTTAAATTACAAAATGTACATACATGATTCAAAAAAATTCAAAATTATGCAGAAAGTAAAAAATAAAGTTTTTAAAAGGAAATACCTTCTCCCTCAATAAATCCACTAATGATACTATCCTATTTAAGGCCAGTGAAACCTGCAGTAGGCAAAATAATGGCCTCCCGGAGACATCCATGTCCTAATTTCCAGAACCTGTGAACATCTTAAGTTACATGGAAAAGAGGTACAAGGTTGCAGGCAACATTAGGGTACTCATCAGCTGACCTTGAGAAGATAAACTTATTTTTGAAGTATTCTTAAAATGTTGAGATTATTTGGGTGTCCTCAATATAATCACAAGAGTCCTTACAAGTGAGAGAGGGAGGCAGAAAAAAGAATAAGAAAGATGGCAGCACAAGAAGGACTTGATCTATTAGTACTAGCTTCAAAGAGGAAGAGAAAAGGCTACAAGCTAAAAAATACAGGTGGTTTCTAAAAGCTAGAAAAGGCAAGGGAAATGATTCTCTCATAGACTCCAGAAAGAATCCAGCACTGTGGATACTTTTGTTGTAGTCCTCTGAGACCAATTTAGAATTCTTACCTCCACAACTATGAGGTAGTCAATATGTGTTGTTTTAAGTCACTAAGTTTTTGGTAATTTTTGGCAATTTGTTAACAGCATCAATAGGACAGTAATCCAATATGCTAATAAAAGGTGTATTTTATTTACACAGATCAGAAACCCATGGGGAGCAATGCAATTTACCTGGAGTTCCCCATAGTTGTATAATATACAGCTTAGGGAACTACATGTGATGATGGCCATGGTTCTATACCTCATTATTTTTGCTTATGTGGTAGAGATATTTCTTTATCAGTACATACAGAGCTTTCCTCCTCATTAATAATGCATGATATTCTATTTTATGATGGTACCATAATTTAACTATACTTTATAAATTAAAGCCATTGAAGTAGAAAGCCTGTCATCTATACTCATAAATAAGGGAAGCATAACAATACATATTGAAGATACTTAAATTGTTCACAATATTAGTTGTTGCAAATAACACAATTAGTCTCTGTAATGTATTGGCTTATTTTTTAAAGTGTTTCTGTAGGCTACATTCCTAAGGTACAGGATGCAGTCTTCATTTCATAGTCAAATGATCATGTGCCAGACATTGTAAAAGTCATCCCACTGGTGTGGGGTATTTTGTGTTTTGTTTTTTATAATTTAATCTCAAGAATATCCCATGGAATCTAGGTATATTTGTTTTCATTTTATACCAAAAGAAGCTAAAGTTAAGATACATTGTTTTTATATGTCCTAAGATTTTGAACAAAGTTAATTGGTCTTAAACACCTTGCTCTGTAATAATGTGGCACTTTTGCAATGAAGTTTTCGATTCTGAAAACTCAAATGTCAAAGCAAGTTGAACAAATAGTTTGATCAACAAGCTGACTGCAACTTAGCTTGTTTAAAATATTTTCAGGTCATTATTGGAAAAATTTAGAGAAAAGCACAGTCATTTAACACAGTGGTACAGTAGTTTAATGCTATTTTTCTTAATGCAAAGAAAAAAATGGCTTTAAATAGAGATAGCTATGGCTAGAAATATATTGTATGTTAAATATATGATATATATTTTTTAAGTCAAGGGATATTAAAGGGAAGAATATAAATTTCTTATGTGTATAGTAGCAGTTTTTCAGACTAATTTGTCGGCTAGTTGGGTGGTGATAGCTCTGCAAACTTTTTAAATAATTTCCCTTGTACTTTTGTTCCTGTCAGTGCAATTAAGGTGACTTCTATATCTGTGCATAGACTAACATGATTCCATGTTTTAATTTTCCTACATTAGGATCAAACACTAAACCATTCTCCTCAAAAACACTGAGATTTGTTTTTAATGAACATTTTATTTTTTAACACAATTAGAGAGATGCGTATATTAAAAATGTAGCTAATGTTATTGTTTTATTATGGATTAAATTTCAATGGCACAGCTATAGTTTCTAATTTCTATTTATAGTTTAAAGTCAAAACTAGTTTTTCAAATTTAACTTTAATGTTAATTGAAATTTTGGGATGCCTGCATGGCTCAGTGGGTTAAAGCATCTCCCTTCAGCTCAGGTCATGATCCCCAGGCCCATGGGATCCAGTCTGCACCAGGCTCCTTGCTCAGTGGGGAGCCTGCTTTTCCCTCTGCCTGCCACTAGCCCTGCTTGTGCTCTCTCTCTCTCTGACAAATAAATGAAATATGTTTAAAAAAAATCTTAGTTGAAAATTTGGCTCTTAAACAATTTATATCTAATTGAATCATGAACCATAAACAGTGTTTACTTTCTTTATATGTAAAGCATATCAGATACATTGGAAACTCACAATAAGAATGGTGGTACCTTGGTGGGAAATGGTGGGAGATGAAGAAGTAGGAGAGGCTATATAATTCTAAAGGATACCAGGAATACATATGAGTGTGAAATGAAGTAGAAAATTGGATATTGGAACAAAGAGGAGAATCTCAGAAATAAAGGAGAGGAAAAAAAGCATTATAAAAACTAAACCTTTGTTCTAGATTCAGAAAAATGCTAATATCCTTTTTGCAATTCCTATTTTAAATTTATGGCTCAAAAACACCTTATATTTAATATACTGGCTTTATGCAAACCTTGTATTTTTTTAAAAGGTTTATTTATTTATTTATTTTGACAGACAGAGATCACAAGTAGGCAAAGAGGCAGGCAGAGAGAGAAGGGGAAGCAGGTTCCCTGCCGAGCAGAGAGTCTGATGGAGGGCTCGATCCCAGGACCCTGAGATCATGACCTGAGCAGAAGGCAGAGGTTTTAACCCACTGAGCCACCCAGGTGCTCCTTCTAGCTACTTCCTAATTCCACTCAGGTTTATAGGCAGGTGATCTCATTTAAATATATTCAGGGGAAAAAAAAGAAAATAATTTCTTCCATCTGGGGCAGATTTTCTTTTCTTTCCTCTTCTCTCCTTTTTTTTTTTTTTTCCTCTTCTCTTCTCTTCTTTCCTCCTTTCTTCTCTCTCTCTTTTCTTTGCAGGGGGCTGTGCTTTAAGTTATACTGAGAGACCTAGTTTTATTTTTTTTATGTATTTCCCATCCTCTTCCATTCTGATCAGCTCAGCTTTGGCCCCTGGTTTATCTTCAGAATTCTCCATATATATTTTTTAAGTATTTTATTTATTTATTTATTTGAGAGAAAGAGCGAGAAAGAGCGAAAATTGGGGGGAAGACAGAAGGCGAGGGAGAAGCAGGCTCTGGGATGATCAGGGAGCCCCATGCGGGCTTGATTCCAGGACCCTGGGATTATGACCTGAGCCAAAGGCAGAGGTTCAACAGACTGAGCCACCAAGTGCTCACCCAGAATTCTCATATATATGTTTTATATAACCTAGCTCTAGGACGTAAAAAGTGTATAAGAATGAAAAATGAAGAGTAAGTAAGAATATAAGTAAGAATGTTTTAAATATCTAAGATATTCAAACTTGATTGTGTTTAAATTAGTTATTAAAATGCAGTTGTACTAGTAAGACATTTCAGTCTGAAAAAATTCTTCACTGGATTCACACTGTCACTATGTTTGTTAGAGTGAAACTGATTCTTTATGTGAGGGAATAGTCTTTTGTTGTTTTCCCATCTTTCAGGAATAAAACAGCTTTTGGAATTATTCTTTAT